>JAADWJ010000223.1:0-32199 GCA_023336165.1 Pythium monospermum
GAAGCGTGTTGAAAGCTACTCGACCTACATCTACAAGGTGTTGCGTCAGGTGCACCCAGAGACCGGTATCTCCAAGCGCGGTATGTCGATCATGAACTCGTTCATCAACGATATCTTCGAGCGCATCGCCTCGGAAGCCGGCAAGCTTTCGCGTTACAACAAGAAGTCCACCTTGTCGAGCCGCGAAATCCAGACCGCCGTGCGCCTCATGCTCCCAGGTGAGCTTGCCAAGCACGCCGTCTCGGAAGGCACCAAGGCCGTCACCAAGTACACCTCGTCGGCTTAAATAGCCAACCCTGTGTACGGACACTACGCGTAGCGTCCTCTCCAAACCATTTGGTGTTTTTTAACACCACCCATTTCTCAAAGATGCAAAACCACACCCCAACTGATCCCGATTAATCCCTGCATTTTATGTTTTTCATCTGCGCAGTGGACATGCTCGAATGTGTGTCTTTCTACCAGGTTGGAGTATGATCCAAGGCATCTGCGATTCATTTCTTCCCCTGGTAATGCTCCCTTCACGTCCGAAACGGCGTCTTCGTTCGCAAATGAAGGTTGGGCCATTGTCCGAAACGTGAGAAGACATGACCGTGTATTTATGGGCGACATCTTCACATGCGCGATTGCACAGTGTGATGACAAAATGGAATGCTCAGTGCGCGAACGTGAAACCAGTTTAATTTCTGATCCCCTGCCACCCCTGCAGCACTTTCCATCATGCACAGCAAGGTTGACTGCGTAGATGTGGTATCGCGTTGATCATGTGGCATTTTCAGGGAGCGCCTACAGTTGAGATCCCCAGATTGCTCGCCATCTACTCCATTCGGGAATCAGGCCACGATGTATCTATAAAAGCCCGCAATGCAGCTGCGGACAACCTGCTCCTCTTCGCAATTCCAGCCGCGGTCAGCGTGACCATAGACATTGAAGTCTCCTCGAAAATGGAGCTGCAGTTCTTGCCCAGTGGTATAACAGCTCCAACAGGACCGATACCAGTAGCCACAGAATATCATGCACGCTATTCGCCGATCTCTGAGCACAGATGCCGCGTTGTCAACGCTACGTAGTCGGCCATGCTGCGCACCAGAAGCTTTGTCCGGTTTGACTGTGCGCATCACATCTTGTTGATGGATGTCCAAGCAGATGAAGGACAGATGAAGGATATGTTGGGACTGGCAACTTGGATATGACGGTGCCCATCACGTTCTTGTGGCCAGCCCAGAGTGCCAAAAAAAAAGAAACCTTCTTGAATGGTTCCATGCTTCTTGATCTTGATCTTCTGGCCGTTTCAATGGCGCAAGTGGGCAGCGGCGGATGTCAAGGAAGGAAGGAAGGATGCGACTTGTGATGGCACTGCCGTGTCCGCTCACTCACCATCAAACAAACGTCAAACAAACACAGATTTGGTAGAGATTGGGGTTGAACCTACGGCACTCCAACGGGGGAACCGCGCTCTATTGGAGGCACGTGACGATTCTCTGTGCCAGGTGTCTCGGTGACACCATTCACTGACTCTCTATCACTCTGTACCAAAAGCGGTGGCGCGAGTTTCCAAGGCGCGCGCTGTATTATTATCGGTGTCACATTAGATTTGACGAACAATTGGCCGACTACCACATGCCGCTGGACGTTCTCACGCCATCGCCACTCAAGCTCCACGTGCGCGGCGCGCGCGCCAGCGCCGATGGGCAGCAGACCATGGTACGTCGTCCTAACCACGACGTTGTCCCTTCAATCTCCAAATTTCCAACTGCTAACTGTTATGAACGGACAACTCCCTCCACACAGTATGAACTCGTTTGCCGCTTGACCACGTTGCCCGCCACGGGCGCTGGTGGGTACTCGCTTTCGTCACGGTTCCACTCGTCCATGGCGCTTTCCCACGGTGGCGACTCTTCGACGTCGACGACCGAGTGGACGTTGTGGAAAACGTTTGAAGATTTCCAGTCGTTTGACCAGCAAATGCGCGCGCGCAGCTCCACTTTTTCTCGCATGATGGTGCCCGTGGCGTTTGCGCCGGTCCACAAAGTGCGCGTGTTCTTCCACCAAGACTCGACCACGTCGTTTGCGGAAAAGCGCCGCAAAGAACTGGATTATTACATGCAGCGCATTCTCATGCTCTCGGACGTGGGCGACTTTGTCGGCGGCCATGGGTCCAGCGTCTTGGCGACATTTCTCCACGCGTCCCACCACGTGGACTGCCACAGCTCTCTTGCCGCCAGCGGCCACGACCACACACCGCTGCTGTCGCCATCGTCCACGACGTCGTCAGCCAGCAACGCGTCCGCCATCTCGCGCCATGGACTTCGCGATCTCCACGTGGATCTGCGGCGCGCGTATTCGCCAGCGACGACACATGGAGGCCACGAGTATGGAGATGATGGGGATGGGGAGAGCGAGGACGATGCCTTTGAGCCAAAGACACGCAAGCAACTCAAACAAGAAATCGAAGACAAATTGCTGGACCGTCGCGGCGAAAGCGATCTCAAGCTGTTCAAAAAGCGAGCAAACGCGTTCCGCAAGCAGAATGATGTCCAGCACGCCGCCCATGAGTTGGTGGGCTTTTTGAACGACCATTTTGGCCAGGAATTGGGCAAATGGGTGCTGGTGCGGCTCGCGCATTCGCTACGCAATGACGAACAGCGTGTCGCGCTGCTCACGGCCGGTGGACTGCGAAACGAGAGCAAGCAAAAGATCCGCAACAAGACCCGTACCGCATCGTCCAGTTCGTCTTCATCTTCTTCTTTTGTTGCAGTCTATGACCAGCAGAACCACCAACAGCAACAGCATCAGCAGCAGCCACCTGCGCCAGCGCTGTCATCGTCGTCTACATCAAAGTCGTCTTCATCCTCGTCGTCACTGAAACGGAGTAAAAAGGAAGTGCTGGCTCGGGTCGAGAAACTCGCCGGCGGCGATGCTGAGCGGGTCGCGGCCTTCAAGCGAGCCGCACGCGCGCTGGGCAACTACGAGATGACGACCGACGAGTTTGTGGCGTTTTTGCATTCGACTTTCAACGACCGCGACGCGCAGCGCGTGCTGAAAATGGTGGCCGAAGTCGTGCCCGCACGGCTCCAGCAAGAACTGATCAACGCTGTGCGACGGCCGTGAATGAACGAGAGAAGAAGAAGAAGAAGGATGGACCCTTGCTTGGGTCTCTTATAACCCCCCGCATCGTTTGATTTTTCCACGTCGGGATGGAAAACGGCAAGAATCGGGGAGAGTGTGTTTTTATAAAGTCTGTATAGTATGAATCCAAAAAACAAAAAGAAAAAAAGAATTGGCGGTATTATTATTGTTATGGTTGCGATAAGATCGAGTCAATCTGAAGCACCAGCTCCCTGAGTTGGCTTTTGGGCATGCCGCTGCCCAGCCCATGGCGCAGCAAATTGGCGATCGCCACTTTGGAGTACGACGCCTTGTGGCGCGTGACCCACGCGAGCAGCTCCTCTGGGCTTGTGCAGAAAAACGCCTTGATGTACGTGTTCACAAACTCGTACCCTCGTGGAACTTGCGTGCGGGACACGTGGTTGATCAGATCCAATCCGTTCTGCAACGCCAGCAAGTCCATGGACATGAGCGCACGGCCTTGGGGCGTGCACTTGGTGACGTTGGCCACACTCGTGAGCATCGCGTCCATCACTTGTTGCACGAGCGCGGCCCAGACATCGTCCCGCGCGGCCACGGGCACGACGCCATCGCTGTAGATTTGCATGCTCCCCCAGACTTCGCCACACTTGCGCACGATGTGGACGACGTAGTCGTTGTGGCGGTCTTTCAAGTACGCCACGTCGCCCCACTTGACGTGGCTCACCATATGCGTGATCGAAAACGCTGGATCGCAGCAAAGCATACTGTGGGCCAGGCAATTGTACAAAAAGCTGCGTAGCTGCCGCGCGCTTTGCTGGCATCGCTCGTACACTTCTTCCATCAGCGATTGGTATCTCTCGCCGACACACGACCGCACCAGCGGCTTGATCGCATCTAGCAGCATCGCCTGGGAGATGACCGATGCCGCCGCGACCGCGCGTTCCGCAAACACGTAGCAGTTGGCTTCGCCTGCTTGTTCCATCGCAGTCGGCAGCCGCGTCACACGTCGCAGCACGACAACCTCACGGCCACCGCTGCTGCTGGCTGCTGCTGCTGCTGCCGTCGCCGCCCCAGCAACCACAGGCACCACGACGGTGCGCAACACGACTTCGCCGCTGTGGAATTCTTTCGAGATGCGCGCGATGGAGCCACGCAACACTTGGCATTGGCCAGTGTCCGGCAGTTGAGCGTGGAAGAGTTGCTGCACGATCTCTGGCTCGGCAAAGCTCACAAACGTGGCGTACAAGTTGAATTCAAACAAATTGACCAACCGCAAAAAGATATCCCACGAAATATGAGGCAAGTGGTGCATCATCTTGAGGTAGACGCCACACATTCTGGAATACATAACAGTAAGGTGAGCCCAAGTACAAGTACAGTCAGTCGTCTGACCAAAAAAGGTACTGTAGCCGGACCGGACGTACCGTACGAAACCAGAGAGGGACGACGACGTGAGCACAAACTCTTCTTCATTTTCCTGGGTCTGGTTGCCTTGTTCTTCTTTTGATGTTGTCGGTTTGTTGAGGTCGTCGAGCGCAGTGGTGGCAGCCCACTCGTCATCGTCATCGTCGTTGGGAGCAGGTGCTGGCTCGGTCTTGGAGTCTTTGTGTACTGTTCGCGTCTGATTCCCTCGGTGCGTGTCTGCCACAGCAGCAGCAGTAGCAGCAAATGGGTTGCCGTTCGTTTGAAACGATGGAAACACATTCCGCTCATGGATCGCAGCATGGCGGCCCACCACCACGTGGCGTGAGTCGGCTCCACCGACATCACCATCAAACCGATGTCCGCTGCGCTTTTCCACGAGCCGCAACATCCCGTTGGCATCGCTCACGGCGGTCGTGGCATTCAAGATGCGTTGCCAGCTTTCTGTATCGATCAGCATCCGCAACAATTCAATGTTGTCGTCATGGAGAGACGCGATGTACTGCTCACACTTGAGCCGCAGCATCGACCGCATCCTGCAGAAAAGGATCAGACTCCCTCCACACAAAAGCATCAAAACGACAGGTGATTTCAAAATGAACTCACTTGGTCGATGGACTTCCTGTGAACTCTTCGCCCACGTCGATAAATGCCGATGTTGTTTGGGATAAACTGATGATGTGTTCCAATTTGAAGCCTGTCGAAACACACATACAACACGGTTGCTGTTCGTTAGTAACTGTGGGTTTGCTTATGAAAACACACAATGAAAACACACGCACCATGCGTGGTATCCAGTCGCTCGAGCACGTCCACGACGTTTTGTTGCATGGTCTCCCACACGATTTTCCGGTACCGCAGCAACGTCATGCCTGTCTCACACAGCACTTGGCTGTACGGCGACCGTTGTTGCAGCTGGGAGGATGGCTGGGATTCACTTGTGGTGGACACACTGCTGCTGCGGCGGCGCCGCCGTGGCGAGAGAAACGACGATCTGCGTCCTCCGCCACTGCTATTGGTAGGCGAGACCACGGCCGCCGCGCCGTCGTGACTGTCGCCGCCCTCCTCCTCCTCCTCGTCATCATCTTCATCGTCGTCGTCATCATCATCATCGATCCCACAGCGGTGCAAGTACGCCAGCTCGTCATTGCTTGGGTTGAACGGGTCGCGGTGCCACTGCACGAGCAAATAGTATGTATGCATGAGCTCCGTCAGCCGCTCGTACGCGCGCTGCAAGTGTTCCGTTTTCGGAGCCGTCGCCTTGGTCGCTCGTGTGAAATGCTTGTTGTTGTTGTCTGTGGGTCTATTTGCCGCCGTCGCTGTTTTGGACGCTGCGGACGCCTTGTGCTTGGTCGGACTGGCTGGTCGCGGGTCATTGCCAAACAACTCGGTCAGGTACTGTCTCGACAGCTCATCGATGCAGCGCACCATGATCTCGGGGATGCTTCCGAGCACATCGCTCAGATGGCGCGCCGAGAACTCGAATCCGAGCGTTTCCGCATGGTCTGCTAGTGTGATGTACGCTTGCAGAAGCTCTTTGTAGCGAAGTGGGTCGAACGCTTCGGCTACTTTGCGAAGCGACTTGTCAAATTGGCTGCGCAATTCGGGAAGGAAATGCTGGACGCGGTGGATGAGTTTCTTGAGGATCGAGACGCCTTGGAGTTCCGTTGTCGCGAGTTCGCTTCGCAGCCTCAGACAAATATCCACCTGTAGCATGGAAAAATCAATGTTGCGCGCCCTACGTTAATCATTTTGAATGTCTCTACGTAGCTACTAAAGCAACAGCAGCCACTCCGCACCGCTGTCGTGAACGCATGCCGTTGAAGCGCGTCATTCATTCGTTCTTCCTCATCAAAGAACCGAACGATCCGTGAACCAACGTCGATGATCTGCTCATCCGAACACGGGCAGAAACCACTGTCAATTCGTGGGTTTTAATGGGGGAAGGGACGACATCCAACATTTCATGTACGTACCGAGGCAACGCGGTCGCGATTCCGCTTGGTCTTGACGATTTCCAGCGAGCTGTGTGCCAACACAAATCATACGCCGTCAGCAGACTCTTCGTGTACCGCTCTTTCTCTACTGTATTCACTGGTACCTCTTGATAAGGTCGTTTTTGGTCGATACGATGAGTCGTCTTGCATTTTTGACATGGATCTGGGCCCGCACGAGATCCAAGTCCACATCTTGGACTTGCTTCATGCCTTGAATGAACGCGCTGTGGTTGACGCGCACGTCATCTGCCAGCTGAGCAGTGATCACGTCCTTTGCGACATCCACGGCCGAGATCTCGGTCTGCAGAAACTGGTCCAGTGCGTCGCGCGAGGTCGGAAGGTTCTCCTATCAAAGACAGCGTCAATACACGCATGGCTTATCATCAAAACCAAATGAAAGAAAACACGTTACCAGCACATATGGCACTGCGTCAAAGCTCTTGGTGAAGAACCGCGGATCCAGCGTCATGAGCAAGTCGTCGGGCGATTGCGGCACAAGAACTGACTCAGCCATGGGGTGCGGCGTCGCCGGCAACGACGCGCTGCCTCGTCGGTGGAGTTGTTGTTGTGAAGAAGCGACATCGCTATTGCTGCGTCGCTTGTGACCTCCTGCTACTGCTGCTTCTTCTTCTGCGTCGTCCTTTTCTTCGCCCATGTTGTTGTCTTCTCCATCGACAAGGGACCGCCGCGCGACCCGTTCGGCGAACACTTTGACCCACTTCTGATCTTTGAGCGCCGCTGTTGCGTTCGCTAGCTCTTCTCGCAGATCGACGTTCGTCACGCGTCGCCGCCCTGGTGTCTCCGGCATATCCAACACAGACGTGAAGCCACCACCCAGTTGGCTTCCATTGCCACCGCCGTCGACGTCCATACTGTCGTGCCGCGAATTTCTTTCCTTCTTTTTCAACTCATGATTCATCGTGGGTAGTGATGTCACTCACACGAGGGATTTGGATCAAACTCAGTTTTATACCGGTATGGAACCGATATATTGGCGGCAGAAACGGTGTGGTCCACCGAGACTTTCTGCCACCCCAATTTCCCAATCCAATCCAAATTCCCACCTCCATTCGCATTCGCGAGCCGACAAACGTCCGTTTTTTTTTTCTTCTTCTTTTTCTTTTGCTCCATCGGCCATGAGCAGCGACAACGTGAGCGCAGCCGTGAGCGACCAGCAAGTGGTGTCTGAGGCCACGAAGGCGCGCGCCGAAGAGCTGAAGGCGCAGGGCAATGAAGCACTGAGCCACTTCCGATTTACGACCGCGGTGGAATTTTACACGGCCGCGATTGACTTGTACCCCACTGCGATCTATTATGCGAACCGGGCGGCCGCGCACGTCAAAAGCGAGAGCTACGGGCTCGCGATTGACGATGCATCGGTCGCGATCGACTTGGAGCCGTCCTATATCAAGGCGTACTACCGCCGCGGGTCTGCAAATTTGGCACTGAGCCATTTTAAAAAGGCGGTCAAGGACTTCCGCTTGGTCGTCAAGATGAAGCCGCAGGACAAAGACGCGCGCTCCAAGCTCAAGCTCTGTGAGAAGATCATCAAAGAGGCGGCGTTCGCGGAAGCCATCCAGTCCGAGCGGAATCTGCCGTTGTCGGAAACCATCGACGTCGACGCAATTCGTACGTTTCTTTTTCTTACGCTTGTATTATTCGGTTATGTGATGCATTGACATTAACATTAATGTTGTGCCTTCTTGTAAATACTATAGTCGTGGATGCGAGCTACGATGGTCCGCACTTGCCAGCGGAGATCGCGACCACCAAGCACGACTTTGTGGTCGCACTGATGGACCGCTTCAAGCGCGGCAAGCTGCTCCATCGCAAGTACGTCGTGCAGATCTTACTGGCCATGAAAAAGTTGTTTGCCAGTCTTCCGTCGCTTTTGCGCATCGCTCTTCCAGAGGGCACACAGCAGCCAAATATCACAGTGTGTGGCGACACGCACGGCCAGTTTTACGACGTGTGCAACATCTTTGCGCTCAACGGCATGCCGTCCGAGACCAACCCGTACCTGTTCAACGGCGACTTTGTGGACCGTGGCTCGTTTTCGTTTGAAGTCGTGTTGACGCTGTTCACCATGAAGCTGGTGTTCCCAAACCACGTGCATTTGCTGCGTGGCAACCACGAGTCCAAGAACATGAACAAAATCTATGGCTTTGAAGGCGAAGTCAAGCACAAGTACGACGAGACCGTCATGAACTTGTTCACGGAAGTGTTCAACTGGCTGCCACTGGCCGCGGTGATCGAAAACAAGGTGATGGTCGTCCACGGTGGCCTCTTCACAGAGGAGAATGTGTGTCTGGCGGATATCGAGAAGATTGACCGCAACCGCGAGCCGCCAGAGAGCGGACTGATGAGCGATCTCATGTGGAGCGACCCACAACCGTTCCCTGGCCGAGGCCCAAGCAAGCGTGGCATCGGTCTCTCGTTCGGTCCGGACGTCACGAAAGAGTTTCTCGCCTACAACAACCTGGGTACGTCGCGTGTGGACCATTGGGGGAGGGGGAGAAGAAGAACAAAGTCTGATCTGTGTGTTTGTATTTTGTATGTGTACAGAGTTGTTGGTGCGCTCCCATGAAGTCAAAGACGAAGGTTACCTCGTGGAGCACGATGGCAAATGTATCACGGTGTTTAGTGCACCAAACTACTGCGATCAAATGGGCAACAAGGGCGCGTTTATCAAATTCGGCAAGGATATGAAGCCACAGTTTACGCAATTCACGGCCGTGGTACGTCTATTTTTGTGTGTTTTTACCATTGGATGAACCGCTTTCTGATCATTTGGGAAATTTGGATGACACAGGAACACCCACCGATTCGACCGATGGCTTACGCTGGCAACATGGGCGGTATGTTTGGCTAGGACTCGACTGCCCACCACTGCTATAGTAGACGCTAGGAGTGCAGCATGGGTTGTGGTGTACCCAACACCACATTACTACACTAGAGAGAGTCCATGGTCGCTTTTTTTCAGCAAGAAATGCAGCAAATACATTTTGGACACGACCAGGAACCTAAGCGTAACATGTTAACGTAAACACGCTAAACATGTTACCGTATTAATGCGTCCCTCGTAAATTCCACAAAACAAGGTCCATATTTGGCGGGAAAGTTCGACAACCACCAACAAACACCAACACCAACACCAACAACAACAAAAAACTCGCGCCAACAAATCCACCAACCACCAACAAATACCATGGGAATCAAAGGGTTGATGAAGCTCCTGCAAGAGGAAGCACCTGCATGCATCCGTGAGATTCCACAGATGACCCAGCTTGCCGGCCGCATCGTCGCATTGGATGCGAGTATGGCGTTGTACCAGTTCCTCATCGCGGTGCGCTCCAGCGATGGTGCCGGTCCCGCGCAGGCGCTCACGAATGAAGCTGGCGAGGTCACATCCCATTTGCAAGGCATGTTCTCGCGCACCATCCGTCTCATGGAGAATGGTATCAAGCCTGTCTATGTGTTTGATGGCAAGCCACCGACTCTCAAAAGTGGCGAGCTCGCGAAGCGCAAGGATAAGCGCACTGCCGCCCAGGCGGACCTTGAAACCGCGACCGAAGCCGGCAACGTCGAAGATATTGATCGCTTCAACAAGCGACTGGTGCGCGCAACGCCACAGCATAACGAAGACTGCAAAGAGTTGCTGCGACTCATGGGTGTGCCCGTGCTCACGGCGCCGTGCGAAGCCGAAGCGACTTGTGCGGCGCTCTCCAAGAGCGGCAAGGCGTGGGCAGCCGGCACGGAAGATATGGATGCGTTGACGTTTGGAACGCCGGTTTTGTTTCGTCGGTTAACGTTTTCGGCGGCCAAGAAAGTCCCCATTCTGGAAGTCAAGCTGGAACGCGCGTTGGAAGCGCTCGGGCTCACGCATGACCAGTTTGTGGATTTGTGCATCCTCTGTGGCTGCGATTACTGCGATACCATCCGTGGCATTGGCCCAAAGAAGGCGCTTGCCGCGATCAAAGAGCATGGCACGATCGAAAAGTTTCTTGATGCGTTGCAAATCAGCAAGGCCAAGGGCGTCGTGATTCCTGACGAATGGCTGGGGGACGAGCCAATCTACAAGGCCGCGCGGGAAATGTTTAGGTCGCCCGAAGTGACCAACACGGATGAAGTCGATTTGAAGTGGAGAGACCCTCAGGAGAAAGAGCTGCTGGAATTTCTCGTGGACAAGCACGGTTTCCAAGCACCGCGAGTGCTTACCGCCATCGAGCGCCTCAAGAAGACCAAGAGCACGCAGTCGCAGAAGCGTCTCGACAGTTTCTTCACGGTGATGCCGTCGTCAAGCGCCGGTGCCAAGCGCAAGCCAGAGACCGCGGCTAAAGGAGCGAGTGCGGCCAAGAAGGCGACCGCAGCCGGGAAGAAGGCATCGGCGGCGGCGATGCGCAAAAAGTAAATGTTAATAGTTCATGAATACTACTACCGAACAGTAGTACTACCCATATAAGATTGAAGGATGCGAATAAATTTACTCGAAACGATACATTGCATCAACTACAGTACCTACCAACAGCAACCGGCATCACACATGCTAGACGTTTCGCCTTTTACCGCCTCAAATGCTTCGAGTGTTCCGCCAGCCACACGAGCCCATGGCAAAGCAGTGTAAGAACGAACGCCACGTCCGAACGAGACGACATCTCGGCCTCGTCGTGGAAGAACCGCAGCAAGTTGGCGGCCGTGTTGGAGAACGCCGGGATTTGGTCCACGGCCGCGAGTTGCCTGTTCAGCGCTCTGGCTCGGTCTGCGCGTTCCATTTCATCACGCACCGAGATGCTGTGCTTTTCACGAAGCCGAGCGATGCGATCTGGCGTGATGAGCTCAGTCTCTTGGATGGCGAGCCGCATGAACAGATCGGCGTCCAAAAGCGCATTCTCGGCGGCTTTCATCGTGGACAAAACGGTTTGAAAATCTTCGAGACCAAGGAGCTTGCTTTCCAGACGGCGAAGATGGGCCATGATCACTGGGAACACAAAATACGCGCCTTCAGTGAGGATACAGTCAAAGATACGGAACGCGGTCTCGGAAGGGAAAGTCGTCGTGAACAAGCAGATTAGCCACTGCAAGAAACAAATGATACCAGTCAGTGGCCAGGATAACGATATGATGCGGCAGACAGCCAACCAACCTGGGAGCCAAGTAACTCGAGAGGTAAGCCGACCTCGGCGGTGAACTCTTCGAGATTTGGCAGTTCTTCTGCGATCAGTTGCTTGAGCACGAGCATATCAATCTGCGTTCCAGTCATGCTGGGGGTGTAATACCCTGGATACATGTCATCACAAATCACCACGAGTAACCAAAACGCAGACTCTTCATCGAGCAGCAACGTCAAGAAGCCGACGATAAAATTCAGACCCTGGCAGTAGCCCACCCGCGGATTGTGCATCGAGTATGCCTTGAGCACACGACGCAAACTTGCTCGTCCTTCGTCGGTGCAAATCTTCGTCCTGGAATGCCCGAACGTACGATCAATGTCCAGTTCAATTTGACGGAACGCCGCCGTGTCCAGGGAGTCCATTTGGTGGACAAGGTCGCTGTAATAGTCTAACGATAGCTGGTAACGTTGCTTCTCTCTTGCACCAGACAGCGCCATGTACACTCTCTGGCGCCAATGGCGAGGAATCCCTTCTCGAGCAAGTTTCTTGACAACGGGGGATGCCTTTGCGTTTGATAATGCGAAAAACTGGGAGCCGAACGCCGCTTGCCACTCGGCCACGCGCCGTTGCTCACGGCACGCTTGGTATGACCGCAAGTGGGCCCACTCCCGAACACTACCGGACGGTATCCGAAACCCGTAGTGGTCTTCCATCACGCCCTGTGGGTCGTACAATTGCTCATCCCATACCTCGTCCACCTCGTCATCTGCTGGTCGACTGTGTAACAGCAGCGTGCGGATACGCACTTCCCCAGAACGAGCGCCACGCAGCAGATACCACGCGTCCGTCGCGCACGCGCCTCGCGAAGCGCGGCTGCTCAGCAGCGCGAGACTGATCTCTGCGACGCCCAGTGCTTCGTCACTCGCACTGAAATCACTCACTCGTCTGTCGTCATCACAAAGATCGCTGACGCTTCCGGTGCTCACACGCCGCCGCCGCCGCCGTCGTTGCTTCGGAGAGGAGGACATGGTGTCTTCCCCGTCGCTCATCGTGCCGCTTCTGCTGCTCGTGATAGATCGTCGACCGACCACAGCTTCATCGTCGCGCCGAAAGCTGGCATTATTCGTTGGGAACATGTCGAAAAAGAAATTCTTCTCGTTGAAAATCTCTACAACCAACTGATGATCTGCGATGGTTTCTTGGTCGCAGCGCAAGCCCGTGTCCACACGGAATGACCACTCCGGGTCAGCAGTCAAGGACGCGGTCGTGGACCGCCACGTGCTCGCTTGCGGTGTTTTTTTCGTGTCTTCATCTGTGGGGGTCGAACTGACTGACCTGCATCCATTTCCAATCCGCACGACGCAATACGCGTCCATTGATTGGCGACTCTCAAGGTTGCGCGCGCCCACCACATTCACCCATAACCACTGCATGCCCACTCCTTCTCCCACTTCCTCTTGAGCACCGTCGTTCTCCATGGCTCCGAATCGGGGCAACCACTTCACTTCGTGGTGTTGGCTCTGTCTTCAAGGCAATCGTGGTCGAGTTGCAACAGCAGCGGCAATTCTGAGACTGTTTTTAAAAAACCTCACTGGAAAAAAACCCTTGACGTATCGGATGTTCCAGTTGATGACCATCACTCCTTCCTCAGGTTCAAGTCAAGAAAAAGTACAGTACCGGTCACAAACCGGTAATCAACCGGTAATAGCTCGTCAACGTAAGCAAAGGGGCTGAGTGAGACGTGGATGAACAAACGTTCATGATCATCTTGTGCGCGCAGATACGTCAACGACGACCGCCGCCATACAACACAGAGCACAAGAGAAGTTAACAAAGACAAACGATATTTCTCGAAGAAGAAGAAGAAGAAAGCAAGAATGAAGGCTGAAATGTGGCGTGCATTAGAGCGTGTAGCGGATTTACTGGTCGGCAACTTTACCGTCTCGCTGCAGAATGAACTGCGCTTCATGGTAAGCGACCTCTTTTGCTGGGAATGCGCAGCTCCCACAGTCAGTGTAGAACGAAATGAGCTGACGTCACTCTATGAATGATAGGCGGAAGCATCTGGATCGACCGTCGCGCGGGCCATGAAAGAACAGGGGATTCCTATGCAAACAGTGGCCAAACACACAGCAGGAGCACTCGCTCGACTGTAAAAGAGGGTCGAATTTTTGTAAAGTCGAAAAGCCACGTCGGCAAAGCCTGACAACGAATATTAATACCGGTACCAGTAATACTAATAAAAAAAAGAAAACACGAACAACTACAGCACCAAAGCACATCCAAGGGACTCAGTTGTTCTGGAGAGACCACGTGAAAATGGCCGTGTTGGTGGCCTCTTCGGTCTGAGCTTGCAGGACACGGCGCTGCAATTGGCTGATTTTCTTTTCGTATTTTTCTGCGGTCGTCGCTTGCGCTTGGACGAGCTGGCGGTGGCGATACAAGACGAATACATCCACGAGCAGTCGGCTCTGCAAGAGAATGTTTTTCGAGTGGAGCCCGAGCCGGATCGCGCTTTTCAGCGTCTCTTCTCCATTGTCAAATCGGCTGGATTGGATCAATTGCGAACCATAGAGTGCCATGATCTCGGACGTCGCTTCAGTGCAGTTGACGTGGGTGCTGACCAGCTCCAAGGACTCGTGGAGCATGCGCAACATCTCGGGACGAACGCGCTCAAGAAGATCCGGGCGGAGGAGCCCACGCAGCAACAGGCGGTCGCCACTGCAGATTTCGTGGGTCGCCCATAACCATTTGCACAGTGAGAGCTCGTACTACAAAAAGACACACCAAGAGCCACACAGTAAATTGTCAGTTTTTGGTTGGAAAGCTCCTTGGCGGTCGCGCAGTCAGTTCCGCAAACTCACCCTTGCGCGCAATTCGACACTCCCGCTGTTGTGCACAGTCGCGCGAAGGTTTTCAGTCGTTAGCACTCGAGCCGCCATATTCAGCTGAGCAAGCGTCGGGCAAATTTGTTTGATCATCGTAACGGCACCGGTCGATGGATTTTTGGTGGTGGGGACGAAGGCAGGGTCCGCGACGCCACTGCAATACGTGGTAGCGTCCAAGATGTTGGTCCACAGTCGGATATTGTACAGTGGGTACGCATTCTCATCCGGACGCGTCGCTAGCAGGTACTGCTGCAAGACCATGTGAACGTGGGTGTCGCCCTCACGTGGCCGTCCGACAGCGTACGCGTACTACACAAAACACTCACTGCTTTTAGTTCATTGGCAGGGTTCATGGCTATCAGATTGAAGTTCTTCGTTCCGTACCTTTGCAATAAAGATGTGAATTTGAGCCACGTAATACGACAGCATCGTTGATGTTTCAAGATGGTGTCGGTAGACACCAAAGAGCTTCAATAGCTGAGCGATACTAACTCCCATCTCGTAGTATCGTGCTTGTTGGCGATGCAAGTCGCAGTGGATGAACAGCATATCAAAGAGAAGCCCCAGCAAGAGCAAGTGGACCTCGGGACGTGCCGCGTACACTTGGATGTTTGCTTGTACTTGGTGGATTGCCTTCATCGAAAAGATCACGGCTTGGCACGGGTCATACCGACACATCACTTCGAGATCCAGCGAATCGATGACGCTTCCTAGGAATGGCTCAATCGCTTCGACAGAGCCTTCACTTGCTTCATCCCTCAACCGCTTGAGCTCGTCGACAAGCGCCCCCAACTTCTTAATCTCGCCAGACCTGCCCATCACAAATCCAAAACAACAGCAATGATATTACCAATACAGTGAGTGAGCGAGCTACACTTATGGTTGCTCATTGGGGAACGTCGTACCTGTGCAAGAGCCAGCCTTTGATGATCAAGTGGTACATTTTCAGCCGCGATGAGATCCCCTGTTGGCCACTGATCCATCGATCGGCAAATGCCAGCGCGTTTGTGGCTTCGTTGACGCTCCCGAATCGAGGCGACACGACGAGGACGTGGCACGATATCTCAATCAGCCATAGCTGGGCAACGAAACTGTTAGTTGCTGGTGGGCAGTCAGTTTTCCATCTGCAAATGCATGCCGCATACCTGGAAGGACGCGTCCACACGACTAGGAATTGATGAGCGTACAAGCTTGAGGTTGTCTTCGAAATCGGCAAGCGCCGTCCGCGGGTACTGCTGTCGTTGGGGCTGCGCGAGCATCGATTCCGTGTACATTTTGACCAGCGCACCGCGCAGTTCCGACACAAAGTATGTTCGAAATGTATCCACTTCTCCACCTCTAGTGTCGGAGTCGCTTGGTTCATTGAAACACCAGCGAATGCCATCACAGAGATTCTGCAGCATGTGGCGGTTCTTGATCGCGAGTTCGGATTTGGACAGCTTGGCCAACAGAAACTTGCACTTGAACAAGCGAGCTCCCCAAGCACGTGGAAGCGAGAAGGCAGGCCCTTGGCCACCCCCATCCACCGCTTTGGTAGTGGAGTGGATGCACCGTTCTGCGGTCTTGTACCGTTTCCACCACAGCTCTCGATTATGCTCCTTCGGTTCGGTCTGACACATTGCCAGGCAGCAATCGGCCAACAAAATGTTCGCTTGCAGTGCGATCTGGTCATCGCCAGGCGATGAACGACACAGCTCCAAACACACAATGGCTTGTTTAACTTGTTTCTCATTGACTAGAAGCTGCGCGAGCGCCCATAGTTGCTCCGCATCGCGCGCGCTTGGCGTGGCATCGGCGGTTGCCATTGTTGGCATCATCATTGTCGATGCGGAAACCAAGTCACTATTCTGAGTCAACAGTGTTGTTCTCACAGTCAATTCACTTTTGAATTGCACTCAATCCATCATTTTCGTTTGTTTTGGCACCTTGAAGCAAAAACCACCAACAGAAGTCCAAGGAGAGATGCAGACGCGGTATCTCTGGCTGTGGAACGCGACTGCTTCCGACACGGAAGGCAGTGGCATCGATGACATTCAAGTGGGCGTGAGTGCCGCCTTTCTGGTGGATGGCTTCGTGTACGCCTTACTGGCGGGCGGTGCGCTCATGCAATTCGTGCGCAATTGCTGGCGGTATCGTCCGTGGACCGTGCAGAAAATGCTCCACTTGCTCATGTTTATCGCGACGCTCGGTACGTGGATGTACCTCCACCAACTTCTTCTCATCTAATATTGATTTATCACTTGTCGGGGGATGCATCTGTCCAATCTCATAAGTGCGCGCGGTCTTCCTCATGCTCGTGGGGCTCGATTGGTGCGATGTGCTCACGGGCGAGATCAAGACTTCCGCCTGCTCGGCAGCGGAGCGCGATCTCTTTTACATGCTCGACCAATTGCCCATCTTGATGTTCTTTGCGGTCTACGCGCTGCTCGTGCAGTTCTGGGCGGAAGTCTATTACAACGCCGTGGACCGGATCTCAACGCTGACCAAAGTGGTAAAACCGGCGATCCGCGTCGGCATCATGGTACCGTATTCAAAACAAAAACGACTGTACAACTGTAACCGTAGTATCCCCCTTTTGTATGCGCTCGTGGCTAATATAATGTGGTTTTGTCGGGGAGGCCAGTTTGTTTTTGTGATGCAGGCCATCTACTGGGTCTACTACGACACCAAGTGGCGGGGCGAACGTACGCACATACTATTGTTCTTGTTGTTGTTATTGGGAGTCTTAATTTATGCATTTGTGTATTGGCAGGTTCGTTCTTCGCAAGAGGCCAGGCAAATGCCAATATGTTTCTTTTCGCGGTGGTTTCGACTGCGTTCATTTACTTTGGTCGTCTCGCCTACATTGAACTGAGGTGAGGAGCTTAACGTCGTGTGTGTATATACGATTGGGCGTATTTTGACTTTGACGGTTGGTTGTTTGCTTGCTCGTCTCTCATCGTTTGACAGATCCGTGCCCGTGGAGCTTGGCATCCGCTCCCGCAAGCTCAAGGAACTCGCCATCATGACCACGATTTGCAGCTCGTGCTTCTTGACACGGTCGGCGCTCCAGATCTTTTTGTCTCGAGCCCATGTGCAGCTCCACGGCCAAGGCACGTGGTTTCTGATCTTGCTCTACTACGCGCTCCTGGAAATTGTTCCCTCGGTGACCATCCTCTACTTCAATCGCCGCCTTCCTCTGCGTCGCGGACGCCCTGGTGGCGGTGGATCAAGAACAGCAACGACTCCTCCTATGGGCGGAGGGGGAGGCAGTCGCCTTTTCTTCTTCAAGGACAATGCAAATGACGACACATTACGCAAGGGGTTGTTGGATGGCGAGGATGCCAACTGATAGTTGCGATAGTAACGAATGGTCATTCAGAAATTATATTTTTGGATGTGCTGGGTAGTCTTTGGGTGGTCTTCCTTTGTACTACTCCAAATTCAAATGCTTACTTTTGCAACTCGTTCGAGACTTCTGCCAAGAGCTCTAGCATGCGGTTGTTTTCCTCTGGCGAGCCGATGGTCGCGCGCAAGCAGCCGTCGAGAAGCAGTTGGTTGCCACGGTAGCGGATCACGACACCGCGGTCCGCCATCTCACGGTACACTTTGAGTGCGTTGGGCAACTCGAAGAGCACAAAATTCGAGTCGGACGCATAAATCGTCTTGATGAAAGAAAGCTTCCGCAACTCGCCAAGCACGCGGATCTTTTCCTTCTTGATGATGGCGATCTTGGTGCGAAGCTCTCCGATCTGGCCCAACGCCTCCATCGCGACTTTTGCCGTCAGTTTGTTGATATTGTACGGCGCTTTGACGTTGTTGAGCACTTGGATAAGCTTTGGGTTGCCGAACGCACTTCCTAGCCGAATGCCAGCAAGTCCAAACGCCTTCGACAGCGTTTGCATGACGATCAGTCGGTTGTACTTTTTGACAAGCGTGCACAGGCTGGCGGTTTCGGAAAAGTCGACATACGCTTCATCCACCACGACGAGGCCATTGTAGGACTACACACGGAACCAGAGACCGTCATCAAATCAACGATGGTACCATGGGCGGTCATGCAATTCGCGATATAGGAAACTTACCGATGACTCCAACACTGTCAAAATGTCGGCGATGCGCACGGCATTTGCCGTTGGGTTACCGGGACTACAGAGAAAAATGATCTTCGTGTTTGGTGTCGCAGCGGCCAGAATCTGCATCGTACAGGGAAGGGAATCCATTCGTCAGTCAATTTTATTCTTTCGTGTTTTGTCCATGCAAAAGAAGAGCACACCTTGGTTGGGTTGATGTGGAACGCTGGCAGCGGCAAGTCGTTCTTGAGCCCCTTTGGATTGGACGCTGGCGCTTCCACTTCGAGAGGCACGGAGATGATCTCGACATCGTGGATGTTGGCGCACACTTGGTACATGCCGTATGTTGGAGGCGTGATCAGAATCGAATCCACACGAGGCGTGCAGGCCACGCGGATGACAAGATCGATGGCTTCATCACTGCCTACGCCGAGAAAGATGTTTTCGGTGCCAATTTTGAAATCTTTGGATGCCGCGTTACTGCAAAGCATAGTGGGGGGAAACGAAGAAGCGGAGGGAAGAGAGCCATGGTAAGCGATACGATACGAAACACAAGCATGAAATAGCCACGTTCTTGTGCAAGCACATATATACATACCGGAAATCCGCCAGCACCTGCTTCAGTTCCTTTTGATATGGATCCGGGTAGCGCTCAAGCTGATCCTTGCGCAGCTCGTGGTGGGCCTGGAATGGCGGGCCGAGGCTATTCTCATTGGCATCCAAGAGAATTCCTTGGTCGTAGTCGTCGCGTGCGCATCGGTACGGCGTCAGCGCGAGGATGTTGGGGCGGATGAGCCGCTCGACCTCATCGAGCGATTCCGTGGCAGCCACTTGGGTTGTCGAGCTCGTCTGATGGCGGCGTCCCAGCATGTAGCCAACACTGGCACCAAGGCCAGCAGCAGCGGCACTGAGTGCGATGGCGCCTTGCTTATCGAGCATGGTGCAATAGGCTGGATACGGCGGTGGTCCTCGACCGATCAATTGCAAATGCGCAAATTCCTGGCAGCCTCGCGTCAAAAGTCTTTGATGACGTTGGATCCACTTTGGATTGGATAATAACGTGTTCGGATTATCCGCCAATCATACATTTGTAACAATTGCGCACAAGAAATTTCCATAAAGTTCGGATTCCAAGACAAACAAAATCAGCTCCAATAGGTACGATGCTGTATTGGCATCTGAGCTTCGGCGAATTCGACGCTGGCCATTTGTTCCCAGGTGAGCTTCCGAAGGTATGAATTTGTACAGCTGATTGAATTATCAGAGGTTTTTGTGATGGTAATAGTAACTGAATTTGGATTTAACTCATTATCAATATACACAGATCTTCGATTGCCACAGTAACCCACATGTCAGGATTGTCATGTTGTCGTGGGAGAGATGACCTCGTTCTTTTCTCTGTGTTGGAATTTTTTGCATGGCGTCCTTCGAGAAATGCTGGCTCCTTCCTTTTTTTTCATCTCCATTTTCCCGACCAAACAGCGGACAACAACCACCTCGCCCAGGCCACTCGCCAACACCATTCACCTTTTTAATCCAACATGAAGCTTTCGTTGTTCTCCGTCGCCGCGGCGCTCGCGGCCCTCATGCTGTCGGCGGATGCCTTGACGCCAGCGCCGACGACCGCCAAGCCTACCCCGAAGCCAGCGACGACCAACAAACTAGCCGCCGACTGTAACCAGGCCCAGCGTCAGCTCATCAACAAGCTGCTCCAACAAAACGTGAACCCAGCCAAGTCATGCTATGCCAAGGCCAAGGGAGACATCACCGAATTGTCCACGAGCCGCTTGTGTCCCATCGAGGCCTGCAAAGTATGGCTCAACTACATGGCCGACAGCGCCCCCGACTGCATTTACGACGACCGAAACTACGGCCGTGAATTCGTCGACAAGGCGCGAGACTGCGAGTCCCCGTCGGCGTCGGCGGCGTCGGGCTCGAACGATGACGACTTGGCCACGACCAAGCCAACCAAGACCAAGGCGCCAGTGGCGTCGGGCTCCGAATCCGACTCGGGCTCGGTTGGTGAGGAAACGCCAGAGCCGACCACTGAGGAGCCAGCGAGCTCAGGCTCCGCCAGCACCTCCATCGACGTGCTTCCCATCGACAATACGACCGTGACGATCCCGGACGAGACCCCAGAACCAGTGACGGCGGCGCCACCGCCATCCAGCGCCTCGTCCGTGGCCATGACCGTGTGCACGGCGGCCTTGACTGTCGTGGCGGCGTCGTTGGCTCTTTAGATTGGACCGGGTACCTTTCATTTTGTTCGTACGGTACATGAACATGAAAAAAAAAACACACACACACAACAAAATCATCCCGCTCTGCCTGCGTGGACCCCTAATTTCAGATCATGTTCATTTTGACACCAGTATCCTTTTTTTTAATAAAAATTCTTTCATTTTTTACACAGCGAGCCGACTACAGCACACAACTGGAACCTACGCTGCATCCACACGGACAATCCCCTCCTGGCTGTCCGCCATGCTTTCCAGCTGCAGTCTCCACACTTCGGCGCAGCGTTTCAAAAAAATCTCCGATTTGGTCATGGAGGATCCATGGTCGCTCACCGTTTGAGTCAGCTCTGGATCGGACAGGTGCTTGGACCACGCTCCATTTCGCTCGGGGGTCGGTGGCGACAACATGGCGTCTTTCGCCCAGCCATTACCACCACAATTATCCGACCGCATCTTCTTCGGCGTCCCGCTACCGGTTCCATCCACAGAAGCTGCCGCCTTTTCCTTTTCTCGCGGTCGCGGCAGCTCTGTCGCGCTCATAGCGAGGGCATTAATATTCCTTCTCGTGAGGCCAGTGGGAGGTTCCATCGGCTGTACAAGTTGGTTGTCTGGCAGCATCACGCTGGTCTTTCCTTTGAAAAGGCGTCCATTATCCTTTCGCACGACGGATCGAGGCGGTTTACTTGGTGCGGCCACAAGAGCTGGATGCGGCGGCGGAGAATATTGTGCGACGTGGCCGTTCAGCGCACTCTCTTCCTCCTCGTACGCGTCTTCTCCTGGAAGGCGCTCGCATGTGAAAAGGTTTGTTCTTCCGTCCCAGCTTTTCGCGCTCAGTCCTTTGGACGGTTCTACAAAGCACCATTCCCAATGAGTGAGCTCTCTCTCATTGTGCATCATCCAGTAAGGCAAGGATACGTACTGCGTTTCATTCCATGAGGGCGGATGGACAGCATATCGGTCCAGATATCCCACTTCTTGGGAAATCCGGGGAACGTGATCTTGATTTTTTCCTCCGTCTCATTGACGTCGATGATTTTGGCGTTGCCCCAAAGCGACTTGATGTCCTACACACCGCAAATCCAACACACATTTATCATCAGCTGCTGTTTGGAGCTTGTTGCGTTAACGTCATAGCGGAAGCGCACCAGTGCGTCCACGTAAAGCCCGACGCTGGGGTGGCTGGCAACGGCCGTCGCCTTCTTTGCCTTCTTCTTCTTCTTCTTCACCGAGATGCCCAGCGCGCTGTGGGGTCGTTTGGCCTTGGCACTCGTCGGTGTCACTATAGACGCTACAGTTGTCGCGCTTAGGGCCGTCGGCATTGCGGTCGTCGATTCCTCCACCGTCGCAGGCATCGGATCCGCTCTCGTTTCGATCTCGAGACTCTGTACAACGGATGCCACTGCTGGTGTTGGTACCAAAGTAACAGAAGTGGAAGAACCATCCGCTACAGGAGAGGGCAGCAAGTCCTTTCTCAAGGTGGCCGCATCTTCAGCTGGTTTCAGCAAGCATGCGCCGTCCAGGAGTGGCATCGCGCTCCCCACCGATGCGCCGCGTTGGATCTCGTCGGATGTCACTTCCGCCTCTGGTTCAGGCTGTGGTGCGCAGCTTACACGACCAGAGCGCAAACATATACACATACAGAGAATAGGTCAGTTTCACCCACATACTCACGCTCAAAATCCCCACGCCCACAGGAGCATGCCGACACATACGCTGGATCGACCATTGTCGTCGTGCTTGCCGCCATATTGATGTGGTTGTCCTCCCAAAAATAGGGTGGGAGATCCTGTGTAATTTAGTAAATGCAAAATCTGATGATATCATTTCACATGCAATATACCAAAAATAAAGGGTTTCCTGAGTCAATGGCTACATTCGTTTCCAAATTGCAAATTGCACAGCAACAATCTCGATGGATTGGCCACTGCCATGACCTACCACGGCAGTCCGCTTCCATCGACATCAAGAAACTCTCCCGTATCTTCGATGGTTTTTTGCGCGAGCAGCATCGCCATCCCCGCGACTGACTCCGACGGCTCAAGATGGCCTTTGTGGCGTGTCATATCGGTCTTCACATAGCCCGGATGCAGCATGATCACGGTGATCTGGTCCTTCTTCAAATCCATTGACAATGTCTTGGTGAGCATGTTGAGCGCGGCTTTCGATGCTTTGTACGCGTAGCCACCTCCTGTGGCGTTTCCGTGGATGCTGCCCCTTTGGGACGAGATTTGAGCGACCATGGCGCCGCCGTTGGCAATGGCAGCTTTCTTCAGATTCGGGAGAAACGCCCTCGTCACAAGAAAGGACCCGACGGCGTTGACTTGGAAATCGTTCATCAACATACTCTTGGTGGTCGTGCCGAGGTCGCCTTTCGAGGAGATGCCAGCATTGTTGATGAGAAGATCTATTGGCGTCGACTTGAGCTGCTCGGCGGCTTGCTGAATGGAGTCTTCTTGGCTCACGTCCATTCGGACGATCATCCCTGGCAGCAGCGCCTTCAACTACAACGGCAAAAGGGACACACTTAGATGATGATGAGATGTTGGGTCCGATCTTCACTTTGTCCACATTCACTTACCTCATCTGCAGTCTCCGGGTCTCGTGCAGCGGAGATCACGTGCCACCCTTGCTTCTGGTAGTGTGCGACAAACGCCAAGCCAATCCCACGATTGCTTCCAGTGATGAAAACAGTCTTCATCGTATCTTCGCGAATGGCAATGTGGCCACGTTTTTTGAAGAATGACATCAGTCCTGTTCATCGCTGCCAAGCGACAACCGCCCAGTGGTGCAGGACTTCTGCTCACCTTCCGTTACAGAAAGGCGATCGTTACGTTTGGTTTCATCGGTTTGAACCCAAAAAAGTAACAATGAAAGCCAAACGTCTCTATCAGGAAGACCAGTGGCGACTCATCACCACCACCACGATGCCGTGTCGTCGTTGAGTACTACGAAATCAAACTGAATCCTGCCGTGGATGACACACCCGCAAGTGCTACCGGCGAGACTACTGCAGTAGCCTCTGGTTGTGATGAGTAAAGCCGCCGCTCACGAAGATCCCCAATGCCAGGGCGAGATCACAATTGATACCCCCACCTTGGAACAGCGCGTCCGCGATGGAGACGAGGACGCCATTCAAGTGCTACTTGACATTGTGAGACGTGTTGAACCCCAAACGTCGACGACGCTGCTTTGGCCCTCTGTTAAAGTGTTGTCTGATGATCTACGCCAGAACGGTCGTATCCTATCAAGCGATGACATCGATATTGCCAGTAAAATCTGCTTGGAGATTGCGGCCGCTGCGGATTTCGTTCCGTTTTTGAACGCTGCAGTGTACCAAGTGCCTTGTCTCTTGGATCGGATCCACTTGTATGAAGATGATAAGATTGTGATTCGAGCGCACTTGTTTCTGGAGGGCGAAGAGGAAAGTTATATCCACAACCACGGCCAAGGCATGATCAGCACGTGCTTAGAAGGGCGATATGACCACAAAATCTGGAGCATCGACGAGACAGAGGGTGGCCATTATTACACGTTTGAGCGCAGGCCGAACGGGATCTATTCCCAACGAAGCGAGCGTCGTGGCGGTCGACTGGAGAACGTGTTGTGTCAGCCATTTGAAGCTGGCCAGTCCTTGTTCATCTCGTCATTTGCTCAACATACCGTGAAAAACACTGGGACGGTTGCTACTCTGATCATTCGTGACAAGGAAAAACGGTCATTGGTCAGCCAAGTGTTGAGTGCGACCGAAGAGCCTCCTTTTGTAGACGAACGCGTGACCTTGACTACAGATGCAGACGAACAGCGCCGAGTCAAGCAGAAACTGAAAGTGGCGCTTGTCGCCTTCCGAAGCCAGCTCATCCGTCTCCCGGGCGATGTGTATCAACAACAAATGGCTGACCAATTGGATACCATTGAAAAAAATGTCGCCACCCTCAGCGATGAAGTGGACCGTGTGCGTGGCGATACGACACAGATCCTGGCTCACTTGGAGCAACAACGCCGCGAGAAGGTTGATGAGACCGGCTTTCAGGGCAATCAAAGCGTCGGTTTCATCAGGACGCTTTTCGGACACATGGGGGCGCATGCTCAGCGGCGCTCGAGTTGGGGGCTGGCCGACCGCCGTCAAGGGGAGTTATTCCCCGAAATTGATACGGAGAGGAGTTCCTGCTGAAAGCATCTAGCAGTGGTTTGCCGCGCCAACGCAAGATGTCGAGAATCGTGTGATAAGGTTTTTCCTTGACATATTGGCTCGTATCGTGAGAAGAGTTCCTGATCCAATGGTTACGAGCGTCAGATGTGGTGCTGCTGCGAGATCTCGAGGCGCGTAAGCGAACTGACCACCTCCGATACGCACGAAGACCCACCTTTCCATTTGTTGCATTCAATCCACATCGATTCATGACGGACTCTTTTCGTAATTTTCCAATCGACGCTGCTGCTGTCCGGATCAACGTTGTGTATTTGTTTTTGAATTTCCATCCACTCGCTGCATTTCCTTGAAATGCCGGTCAGAGGTCCCGTCGTATTCGATCAAGTGTTGACCCATCTATCATATCAGTTCTGGATCGGATGGGTGCTTGGAATTTTGGCGCTGGTGCCCCGTCCGCGTTGCGCCTGCCTGCAGCTCTTGCAAGTGCTCCCGCGCAACCGAGGGATCCATTTCCAATTCCCTGATCTTGTGTTGGCTCCACCTCCACCCAAACGCGGTTGGTGGCTGCAGTTGCGGACAGAATGGCCATCAGCGCCAACGTTGCGCTTGGCATCACCATTTTCGCCAAGGAAGTTAGACATCGAACAACCTCTATAAATGCATGAAACCTTTGTATATACATACAGTGTCTCTTCAAGCTGAAAAAGAAAAAAAGAAAAAGGATCGCTCATTCGCCACAAGCAAGATGACGAGCGCCAGCACGCGCCCGGTGACGCTTGCGGCTCAGCACCGCAAGGCAATACATCTTCTTTCATGGTGCAGTCTTGTATGTACATATCCGAGCAGTCCACTTACTTTGGTGATGGCCTTGTGAGCAGGCAATGGGTGATCACCATCGGAAGGAAACCACAAAATTGATGAGCAACGTCGCGCGTGGACGGCACCCATCGCTATCACACGGCAAGATCCGTGATGCCAAGACCGCTGTCGTGCGAGCCTACGCGCCGAATATGGCACCGCGTAAAAGTGCAGCAACGCGCACTCTTCCGCGATGGGTCGTCGTCACAGCATTGGCTGTTTCGTTGGCTGCGATGAGTTATGCTGTCCTCGCGTTAGTGTACGCACCAGGAATGACCACATAGCTCGTTGATGCATACGCTGTGTATATAAAAGCAAACATTTAATCTTCCTTCTCCACTTTACTAAGCTTTGGGTTCTTCTTCTTGAACTTGCGGCGCAGCGCGACACTCGCAAACGCTTGTTGCCACGTGAGCACCTGCACCACTGTGCACCCGACGCCCACGAACACTGCGAAAATCAAGAGCACTGCGTACGACTGGTTCTCCATCGTGAGAAGCGTCTGGAGGAAAATGAACAGACACAGCGCCGCGGGTGGGAACCGCAGCGCCCAGTGGCTTGCACCAAGCACAGCGAATATGGCGATCGCTCCAAGTGCGTAGCCCAACATGGTCGGGTACACACCACCGGCCTCCCACGAATGTGACAGCACACTCCGCACGGAAAGCTGCATGGCACAGAAATGAGTGAGAATAGGCAGCATCATGGAGGAGACAGAAAGAGCGATACATGCTCACCTTGTCTAACAGATCCTGCGAACTGATCTTGAGGCCGCGGGTGACCTCTGCCCATTGCAGTCGCGGTGCAGAAGCCTTCATCTTGAACTTGGCTTGCTGACGTCGGAGCTGGCTTGTGGAAAGTGCCAACGTCGGAAGCTGTGACTCGCCGTATGCCACAATAGTAACGCAGCAGCACTGTGGACTATGAGACTGTGGAAGCGAGCGAAACGGTTCGCAACGGCATTGGCGCGTCGTAAAAGTAAAAATACAATTTTCTGACATGACGAAGCCATTCTTGCCTTGCCTGATCTATTCTCTGGCTTAGACCACGATCCGCAACTGCAAAGTCGACATTCGCATCGCTCCTTGTTTGGTTCCATTTGGCTCATGTCCGACGCAGGTTCGATGCAGCAGCCACCACGCCCGCCGCTTCAAGTGGCGCGGCGGAATTCGTTCTCAAGGGATATGACGGCGGCCGTTGCTCAGGTGCGAAGCGTCCACCGTCATGAGCAATAGGATCCCTGACGCTTGTACGTAACCCAACATCTATACTACCACTCCAGGCCCGCACACAATCGTTCGATGCTACGCCCTTGGACTCGATCCAGTTGCATGTCAAGGACGCACTTCGCTCGATTTCGCCTCGAAAATCGGCCTCTTTCTCACTGCCCAAGACTCCGCGTCAGGTACGAACTAGGTGGATCCATCCATCTCCGTGTCGACAGAGTTTCTCCTTCATCGCTGAGACTCTGTGTGATGGTCCCCATAGAGTGGCAGCAGTACCAGCGACTCGCCCGTTGCGGAACTCGTGCGCAGTCTTCGTCCAACCAGCAGTGACAGCCACATCCGTCGGTCGTTTGACAACGGCAACGATGGCATCGCGTCCAGGGTGCCACAGTACCCTTCGTCTGATGGAGACGACTCGCCCTATTTGTTTCACCAAATTGAGACCGCCAACGATGTGCTCCTATTGGACTCACCCACCCAGCCTCAGTTTGACTCGCCTGAATCTTCGGTGCACAGCGATGAAAGCGGTGAGAACTCGCCGTCGTCGTCAACGTACTCGCCCGTGAGCCCGACACGAGGCAGTGAGGACGACGACACCTTCGCCAGTTGGCTTCAAGAAGCCAATACACTCGATCCAACACAGCTTATGTCTTCCGTTCAGCCTGCCACAACCATCGAAGAGGCAGCGGCACTGTCGACCCGGCCCGAGGTGTCCAAAGAACTCTCAGCGTGGCTTCTCCGTGAACGCACTCCAAGCATCCCACTCTCCAAGTCGATCCAGCAAATCGAACATGAGATCCGCCACGCTATCGACTCGGCAGCGACGCGAGTGACGAGCGATTTGCAGCGGCGAGACCAGTTCGAACAGCAACTGCATGATGTGGCTGGAGGTGTGGCTGCTGTGGCCACTGTGGGCCCCGTCGCGAACGTGTACGAGGCGAATCTACCTGCTCCACAACAGATAGCTCCTCCAATGATGGCCGGTACTTTCGATTCACTTGTGGCCACTTCCGAACCAGAGCTCCTGCTACTCATGGAGGTTCTCATTGGCGACGGCCGCAGTGAAACGATCGAAGTCCACGTGGGCGACCAGCCTGAGAGACTCGCCGAGGCATTTGCTGTTAAACATGGACTAGGGATGGAAGCAATCCCACAGCTCACGCAACACATTCAAGAGCAGGTGAACGCGCTCCGAGAAGAAGAACAAGCAGTGAGTGATGGCGGTGCCGGTGGTGGTCTTGATGATATTGGTGATTGTGGTGTGGGTGGACACGACGGTCAACAGCTAACAAGTGGCGATGCAGACGATGATGGCCTCCACCGCATGGCAGACGACCTCTTTGACGACTACAAAGGATGCGACATGTTGATGAGCAAGACACCACCATCAACCACTACGGCGTCGCCGCCGCCGCCAGCGCCTGTGGAGTTTGCCGATGCTACGTTTGCTGATGTCCATGATGACAAAGGCAATCCGCGAGTCCAACAGGAGCCAGAGTACCGTGAACATGAGCGAGAGCACAGCTACAACCACCTCATGGAGAAGTACGGCCACTACACCAGTCACAGCAACAAAGTGAACCCGATGCATGGTGTGTTGAAAGACAGTTCGTCACGCGTTCCCCCACGACGAGCAGAGGAAGAAGAAGAAGAAGACCGCGGCTTCCGCGATGACCAAGGCAGTGGTGACCCACTGACCATGCGGAACTTGCAGCTATCGGAGCGCACGCGACTGGTATTCACACCTCGACCAGCTGTGTTTGCTTCTTCCCACGCAGGCAAAAGCCACGCCATCAAGGACAAAGACACGGTCTACAACCGCCTCTATTCGCTTGCCGAAGCACGAGAGAAGTGGATGCGTCGCCAACAGAAAGCCAAGGCGGCCGACGAAATGAAAGAGCGGCAAGCGCTAATGAAGTTGGAGATTTCGGCCAAGTCGCGCGATATGGTAGCCGGCCGCACGAATGGCGGGTTTGCAAATATCGGCGAGCGACTCCATGACGAAGCGCTCACTGAACTCGCCAAGAAGCAGCGCCAACGCGACAAGCGCACACTGGAAAAAGCTCAAGAAGTCGACTGGACCTGTCCAAAGTGTGCGTTCTTCAACCACCACAACGATGATGTGTGTAAGAATATCGTGGCATCTCTACCGCCGCCAGTGTCGCCCACACAGACAACAGCCTCCCGTCGTGAGAGTTGCTCGAATCCATCGGCGATTTGGCAAAGCGTGCCGCTTGAGGTGCTCTGTGGCCATGTCCGCCCAGTGCAGCTCTTTCGTCCCACACTCATCGCTGTGCCAACTACCGCTGCGCGCGCTGTCCACCACCACCAGTTGCGCACTTCCAGCTCTGCTGGCAGCAGTGGCAATCAGCAAAGCCAGCGACGCCAACGCACGCAGCTGCAAATGGAAGAAGAGTTCAAGCAGACGTGTCCCTTCCATCCAAAGATCAACGCGCTGTCGGAAGAGATCATGCGAGATAAGCTGGAACAAGAAGCCAAAGCCGCAGCTGTCAAAGTGAAATCACGCGGCGGAGACGGCGGCGGAGGCGCTTCAGTCTCGGCTGTTGAGTCACTGCGGCGCAAGAACCCACACCAAGCACTCTACGAGGACGCGTTCCATGCGAAAGCCAATCGCGAAGTGAAAGAACAAGAGTACATGAGCCAGTTCTCGTTCAAGCCAAACATTGGCGTCAACGCGTTGTGGAGCAACCGAAACGAAGAGGACGTCGTCGAACGGCTCGCCGTGTCCAAGTACCAAGAGTTGGAGCGCAAACGCCTTTCGCTCCATGAAAAGTATACACCCGATCGAGATCCGACGACCGGTCGAGAATACTTCAAGCCCGAAACGGGCCGCGCACCCATCTTCAATCGCAATGAGCGTGGCTTGCCCATCGGCGAGTTTCTCTACGAGGCCCACAAAGAACACGCTGACTACCACCGTCGACTGCGGCAGCAAGAGGCCGACCAGATCAAACAGCAAAGCGAACAACGCTTTCTATCGGACCGATCCAAACAGGCTCTTGAAGTTCGCAAGAACAAGACGTTTGCACGTATCTTTGCCTGCTTGATCAAACTGCCTCAGCAACGGCAACAGCAGGAAGGTATTGCGGCCTCCTGCGCCAACCCCGTGGACCAAGACACCCACGTCATGCCTGATGCCGTGGATCTGAGCAAATTGCCACCAGAGATCTCCCGCATCGTCAGCATCGTTTTCGAATTCGCCAACCACGAGCCGTTCAGCTTCGCCGAGTTTGAGCAATACATGGAGAAGCTTCTGGTCGAAGTGCCGGGCTTGACGTACACGCAAGTCATGTTCCTCACTGAGAGCTTGAACGACGGCAAGAGTTCGCGACCGCCCATCGAAAAGGCGACGGATCCGGACAACGACGCGTTGAACGATCCAGATCTGACGTTCCACCCGGCGATCGACAAGAATTCTGACGCACTCGCGAAGAAACACGGCCGCGCAGACCGGGCCAAGGTGTTCCAGGCACTGAACCATTACTACAGCCACTACAAAGACCGCCAAGAGCTGGCAAAGAAACAACTGGACAGGGAATTTGTGCGCACACATCCTTTCCAACCGACGTTTGTCAGCAAAGACCGCAAAAAGAAAGCTGCCAACTTCTACGACAAGCTCCATCGCAGTGAAAAGGCCCTGGGCATCGGTACCCACGCCCAGAAAGACTTGTCCACCGCGGCGCCTGCGCTGCGCACGGCTCTTCCGAATGCGCGTCCATTCGTGCGCCCAATTGACCGCGGACATCACTACGTTGCTGGGGATGGGCGATCGTCATCGTCCCATTTGCGATCTCGGTCAAGCAGTCTTGCCAGTTCCAAACACTCGGATGATGAAGATGCTGTCCTCACATCGCGCGTCTTAGCAGCGCTTGAATGCCGACCACAGCAGTCGCAGACGCAGCCATCGCCACCGACAATGGCCTTTACACGCGCTTCTACTAGTGACGCATCCAACTCACTCATGGCGTCGTTGTTCCCATCGGGGTCGGCATCGGTTGAAAGTGGCAGTTTGGCCACAATGCCAACGGAAATGTAGCCATGAGTCTATTCTGGTACAGTCACACGTCTATCCGTGGACACGATTTGGTGCATTGGTTTTATGCTGTCTCACCGATAAATCGTTCACTTAGAGCATCTCCAACGGTCATGCTAAAATAGAAACAACCAACTTGCGCTTTTGGTTTTTGTGGGGGTGCGGATTAATGACGAGTAAAAAAAGGATGAACAGAAAGTAACTGGATGAAAAGGATGACTGGCGAGTGAGTTTGGACAAATCGGATGACTCTGTATTGAACAGGCTGAGTCACGAGTGAATCATTCATGATGATCTGTTTAAAACACACACGTAGAGTGGTCAACACAACATTCTGGTCAACATAGGGACAACCGCACCAACATTATGTGGTCCACATACATTTGGGTTCACATGGATTTTGGCGCCAAACGAATGGCGGGAGTGCAATGGGATGACCTTGGCGTCTTTCATAGGTACCAGCTCCATACGGCAGTGACCACTCGCGTGCGCCAGTCCTTGCTGGTGACATTATTCAAGAAAGATCCTTCCTGCGATGACTGAACAGCAACAACGAGCAACCCCGGCGGCGCCAGATCTGGACGACGATTTTGTGCCGTTCGCCAGCGACGCCTCGGACGATGAAGATCTCTCCCCAAGGAGATTTGACCTGGTGGCCACGGGCATGACGAAAGAAGGGGCTCTAAGTATGATGGAGCGAGCCGCTGGAGGGCGGTATCGCTTCATGTACAACGATGGGCCACGGGGAGAAAGTCCCTCTACAGGTGTGGATGTGATTTTTACAATACGATCTAGGTGATGCAATCTAACTGACGCTACTGCAGGTGCATCGCACACGTTCATTGCGCGAAGCTCATGCGCCTCGTCTTCCGGAGTGAGGACGACAAGTGCTCTCTTGAAGAAAGTGGCGTCCACTCCATTGAGGACAGTGACGAAACGAAGTCAGGGATTTCTATCCTCGTCAAGTCCACGGTCGACTCGACTCTCACGAGCAACGGACCCATGAAAACCATCCGATTGTTGAAGAAAGAGTATAAAGACAAACCAGATCTTCTCCTGCTCATCCCAACAATCGAGCAACTCAAAAACCGAAAGGCATACTTGCGCAAGTCAA
>JAADWJ010000224.1:0-32157 GCA_023336165.1 Pythium monospermum
CAGCGCGATATTGATGAAGCCAAGACGACCAAGCAGACATCGGTGGCCAAGAAGGGAGCAGCAAAAGCAACCAGCAGCGGTGGCGTGGTGGCTTCCGTGGCCAAGGCACTTGGTGTGAAGGAGGCACAAGTGCCAGTCGTGTTCGCGGTGGCCACTGCGGTGGTCGCGGCCACCGCCGTGCTGGTGTACAAGCGTCGCTAAGGTGGTGTGGGGAGTGCCAGCAAGGATTGTTGGTTTGCTGCCAACGATTTGCATGAAGCCAAAAAAAAAAAGGTTGGTGAATGGGAGCCAGCGATTCAAGTTGAAGTGGTTGGATGTAGCCAAGAGTTGGTGAGGATTTAGACGATTTTTGGTGAACCAATGTTTTTTTTCCTTGCGTTTCGTGTTTTGTTGTTAATTTTTATTGTTGTTCTGGACTGGATTCGATCTCACTGGATTTTGTCTGTCCTCGTGAGATCCAAATCTTTTGCTGCCACGAATCAAGTGGGGCAGTGCCAATTTTGGTTTCCAAACCAATGGCACCCAAGTTGGTGCCATTTTGTTGGTGAAAATTCGAAAAACATCATGCACGTGTCTTCGTACCTTCTCTACAGTATCAGATGCGTTCGCAAACCTTCGATTATCCATCCCGATCGATTGACTGGGATGGCAACTGTTTGAGTGAAGAAGGATGGACCAAAACACTCAAACATTCCATGGCATCCATCACTGGGTGATTTCACTTCATTTCACTCCTCATGATTCTCTCTTTCCTCATCATGATGCGTGACGTGGTTCCCATCGATCTTGGACCCGTCGATGATTCAGAAATCAACAAATGGCCAGAACCTGGCCGGAACAGCTCCTCTCTCGAGGTGGTGACGACATACGCGTCATGGCAACTTCAAATTGCGATCCAACAGGTCTATTTATTTTGAACATGGGAATCTAAAGTTATTTGCAGCGAGAGAGAAAACCGTTTCCGCGCTGATCGCCATGTATGTATGTGTGCATGCCTGCATTTTCGCGTGCCGTACCGAGATGAGATCTCGGATATGCCTGGGCCAAAGTGTCGCGGATATGCAGTCCTGATGCCAGTTCACAGTCGGTCACATGTTTCCAATGAGCCGCATGGCCCCGCTGGACAATTGGATTTTTATGGGAGCCGAGGATACGAATATTATCATAGGTACAGCACGGATAGACCAGCCGCGCAATGTTTTTGTTGGACGGTGTGCCAAATGAGCCAACAAATTCCAGGATTTCATCTTGTCGCCAGTTCGGTCAGAATATTGTAAAACGCTGATAAAGCGCTTTCCCACGACGGACGCCTCACGCCATCGTCGGCGCCACATATACCAAAGTCAAGTGATGACGATGAGTCCTGTCCCAACCAAAAATATGCCGTTGAAAGATCGAGTTGCTGGACTGTTTGCTACGGGACCAACACGGTTGGCTACAAATCTCGATATTGAAAAATGTTGGTGTTTGCTATCGTCCAACTCTGGTTTGTTTAGCCAACATATGGTATACAATCTTGAAGAGTCGTTCTGTTCAAGTATTTGTCCGCTAGCCCCTGTTACTGGTGCCCACTCGCTCTGCCCTAAAATGATGGATTGGCTCGCAGCGTCTTTCCAAGATTTTTTCATAACCTCCACGATCCTATTAACCTATTAAATCGAATCGCTTCGTTTCGAGATTATACACGTATTTCACCCATACCAAATCATAATCTCAAAAAGTGAATAACTATGAACCATTCTATCTGTCAGGATGTGACAGGTCAAAAGTTGGGGCTCGAAAAAAAAAAAAAAAATGAGAGCGGGGGCGGCAGCAGCCATCAATGATCATGGACTGACGTACAGTATGGTACTACCGTATGATGCTGTACTGTATGGTCGGCAATAAAAAAGGAAAAAAGAACGCGCGGTCGCTTTCCCTCCAACATGGGAACCACCAAGCGTCGGGGGGCCAGCTGAGCTGAGCCCGTGCGATGCCAGTTTCCATTTCCTCTTTTTCTCGACGCTTTTTGGAGCGACACTGTATTGCGCGCGCGCATCCTGCTTGAATCGAATCGGCGGTATTGAATCTTCTTTCTGTGTGCTGCTAAAGACGCGCCTTGCTACGTGTGTGTGGCCAGCAAGCGGATAGCAGTTCACTTCACAAAGAGGTCGAGAGGGGGAAGAAGGAAAGAAGGGAAGGGAAAGAGGAAGCTGTCGTAGTTTCCAGGATGGCGTGGTTGTGGAAGAAGACCAAGGACGCAGCTCCAGCTCCAGCGGCACCAGCGGCTGCCGCCGCAGAGCAAGCGCTCACTTCAGCAGCCAGGGCGACGACCCATCGCACTGAAAAAGAATGGCGTCGCATTGCCGAGCAACAGCAAAAAGATGAAAAAAAACGAGTCAAAGAAATGGAAAATCAGGCGAAACAAGCCATGAAAGAAATGAAAAAAGAAGTCGCCATCGCGAAAAAGCAAAAGCAAAACGAGGAAAAACAAGTGAAAAAGCAAGCCAAAGAAATGCGAAAGCTTCAAAAACAAGAAGCCAAGCAAGCGAAAAAACAAGTCGCCAAGGAACAAAAAGATATCAAGAGAGTCGTTCGAAACTTTGCCAAACAAGCGAAACGGGACCGGAAACGGCAAGCGAAAGCGATCAAAGTGCATGCGAAAACCACCCGCAAGGTGCTCCACAAGCAGTTGCAAACACGCAAGAAAATGATCCGCCAACGCAAAAAGGAAGAGAAAAAAAGACGCAAATTGGCCAAAAAGCAGACTGCCCAGCTTGTGGAACAGGACGAGTTGGCGCGGCAACGTGTCGAAGCCGAGCGCGCCGCGGAAGCGCTTCGTGCATTGCGAACGACTGGAACTGCGGAGGGCGCCACGGCCGAGACCGCGGTCGTTGTGCCACGCGATCCGCCGCCGTTTAAAGAAAGCAAAAGTTGCTTGGCGTGCCACGCGACGTTCAAGCGGCTGCCAAAGTTCCGTCGCCACCATTGCCGCCAGTGTGGCGAATCCTTTTGCAGCAGTTGCTTGAGCAGTGAAAAGCGCGTGATCCCATGGTTCCACGGCATGGAGAAAAAGTGTCAAAAAGTGTGTTTGACGTGTGATCTGCAAGTGTTCATCGGCATAAACAACAGCGAAGAACCATCGGCAGTCGTGGCGGCCCCAGAGCCACAAGAGGTGGAAGCTCAAGGCAGCAGCGCCATGCAGCAACCGCAACAGCCACGCTCAGTGTCGCGCTCGGCGTCGGCGTCCGAGTCGCCAGAGAATGATTCGCCACGGTCGTCGCCGCCGTCGAGCCGCCGCTTCCTCAGCTTCCGCCGTGGGCGGTCGCGTCGTGATACGACCAACAACTCGGCTTCGTCTTCAACTTCGTCGTCATCATCGTCGTCAACGTCAACATCGTCCAAGAGCAAGAAGAGCTCGCTGTGGACGCTGCCCATTCGCCCGCTGCTCAAGCGCAAGGCCAGCGCCGACCAGTTGCGCAACCGCTCGTGGGATTTGGACTTGATGCGTGAAAAGGAAGAGATGTTGTCGCGCCAGCGCAAGTCCCAAATGGTGCTCGTGGACCCGGCGACGACAGCGCCGTTGCGATTTGCACAAGCTGTGTAACCAGAGTGCTCTCCGTCTTTATCTTTCGTCCATGCTTTTTCTTTTTTATACTTCAAATATCAGATTTGATCATTTATATACCACACAAACAGTTGCACAGGGAGATATACACGTGTGCGTAGTGAAGCAGTTTGTTCGTTCGCTATCAAAGTCTTCTACATATCATATACAGCTGCAGTGGCTTTTTTCATTTGGTGGTGTCGTCTCTCAAAGTGCATGAAGGGTCAAGTGGCGTCATTTTCCCTTTTTCCCTTTTTTGAAGTTGCCCTTTCGTTTTCAGGATCGACATTTTATAATACCCCGGGGGGTACAAAGGATTCAATTGTTGGATGATGTGGTCCACACCCAAAATAGTATTTACCGATTTGTGTTGGTTCGTAAAAATGGTTATCCAATTTAACAGGGAGTCGACATCATTTTTGAGAGTGTCTCGCAAACGATTGGCGTTGGGGTCAATGGACTGGGAGCTTTTGGTGCATCCTGAGCCACCTTTGGGGTTCATTCGCTTCGCTTGGGCATCAGACAACGGGAGAAGAAATTAGTGAACAATGGTCAAGAACGTTCGTGTTACGTACCGTCGCCGCCACTCGTATGCCACGCGCTCGAATGGCATCAAGATCGTGAAGACCCCTGGTATGTATAGTAGCACCAACAAAAATGTGGGCAGGCTGTGGACTGCGAAGAGCGCGGAGAGTTGGACGAGGACGAGCAGCAACAACAACAACAAAAAACGAGTTGGGCGATGGGATATGGAGCTTCGAGATTCTGGGCGTATGGCCTTTGTGGGCGCAGAAAACGTGTGTGACGGGTTTAGACAGCCAGTATGGCTGCTCAACGATTTCGCTTTGCCGATGCAAAATAGACAGACACGTCGCGCGTTTGGAGATCAGCCAGTTCAACAGATCATTTCCGCGCGACAACGACAACGCCACAGAATGGACAAAATAGCGAGTGCTGGACACGTGGATATGGATTCCAGTTCAATGCGCCAACAACCGAGGCTTTTCTCGTCCCCGTCGCTGAGCGTACACCAGACACAAACAGAATTCGTAGCTCGTGGTCCGGCGTATGCCCTGGCAGAGATTGCTCGCGTCGGTGTACCGTACGAATCTGTCGAGCCGAATCGAGGTCAAATCCAGTTATTGTCGACTCTCCCCCTTCCCGCTTGTCGTTCTTGAACCTCTCGTGTTGTTCCACACATCCGCCGACCACCACCTCCTCATTTCCTGCAACCCGTGTGTGTGTGCTAATGATTTTCCGTATGGTTTAATTTTTTTCAGGTGGCAAGCTCATCGCTCAGTACCGTGGCAAGTCGGCCGCTGGTCCAAAGTGCGGTGACTGCAAGCAGGCGCTCAAGGGCATCAAGCAGTTGTCTCCTAAGGAGTACAAGAACGTGAGCAAGACGCACCGCACGGTCGCCCGTGCGTACGGCGGCTCCCGTTGCGCCACCTGTGTGCGTCAGCGCATTGTCCGTGCTTTCCTCATCGAAGAGCAGAAGATCGTGAAGAAGGTGTTGCAGGAGAAGCTCAAGAACAAGACCGCCTAAACAGCGCGTGCTCGCTTCGTTCGCTCTTTTGTTTTCTTTTTTCTTTTTTAAGGAACATGTCGCTCCTGTAAAAAGAAAACAAATCAAAATTCTTCCTTCCCGTTATCGCATTCTCAATGGCTTTATAATGGAAACCCACTGCTGAGGTGAAGTGGACAAGTCGTTCAATTTTGGTGTTGTTTGTTGTCCTGGCAAAAGAATAAGCGAATTTCTGACCGACGGGTGGGACCAGTGCAGATACTGCTGTTTGACGAGGATAGTGTCGCGCATATTGGTGCCCTTGCTTCTGCGGAGCTCTTCGCAGCAAGTTGCCAATGTTGGTGGCGAAAAAAAGGTGAACGTTGGTCAACTTGGCTGAAGGTTGTTGAACGTTGGTGAACGTTGGTGAACGTTGGTGAACGTTGGTGGGAGTTGGCGGGAGTTGGTGGGAGTTGGTAAAAAGAGTTTCTGAGAGTTCACAAACGTTGGTATGGAATCAGCCAAATTGTCAGAATTGGGTTCGATTTTCGATGGCACTCCCGCGCAGTCAACCCCAAAACACGGAAAACAAACATGTTGATGCGATGGCGAACGTCGGCGGCCGTGTCATCCACCACCGCGGGGGCGGCGGCCGTGGTGCGTCGTCCTCTGTGGACGCGACTCGCGTCGCGAGCATTGTCAACTTGTGGTGCAGAAGCGGAGGAGGACGAAACGACGGATGCGCCACGCAAGCGGCGCCTGTTCACTCATGCACAGAGGAAACGCGTTTTCGCCACCGCTCCAAAGGGAACCAACGAGAAAGAAGCTCGTGAATTTGCGCTGCTGCCGTCAGCGCTCAAGGTGTTTCACCAGAAAGCAGGCCATTTTATTGTGCCTTTGAACTTGCGCTGTGTGTCTGCCCCCGAAGACGCCACGGGCGCTATCAGGAAGGATAAATACACACATGTCGTTGGCCGCGTTCAGGACTCGAGTGAGATTGACTGGCCCGAAGACGTGGTCGCTGAAGAATTGAATATTGGTCGTGTGCTGAAAAAGCTAATGGAAAATGAAAAGCACCATCAGAACAATCCAGAAGTTCTCCCAGCGCTGCGTGCGATGGGATTCCCAGTGGACGAAGCAGCGAAAGACTGGCGCTTGTTCGTGTGGAACCACCAGATTCTGCCAGCGCTGACCACGTATCGCGATTTGCAAGGCCATTGCATCGTACCAACCGACTTCGTAGTGCCGCATGGAGACCCATTGTGGCCAGAGACAACGTGGGGCCTTCTGCTTGGAGTGCGAGTGGTTTATATCCGCACAACCGCGAGCCGTTTGGCACCACAGCAACTGGTGGATCTTGAGCGACTTGGTTTTTCCTTCAATGTCAGCCAAACCAAGTGGGACACACGGATCATTCCGTGTTTCAAGGTGTTCGCAAACGAAAATGGAGGGCATTGCCGAATTCCACAGGTGTTTATCGTCCCAAGTCAGGCTCCATATCCGACCGAAGCGTGGGGGATGAAGCTTGGCAAAGCTGTGTGTGATATCCGATCACAAAAAGCCTACGCCAAACAAGTTGCTGCTGACTCGAATCTTCAGGAGTCCCTGGGCTTCCAAGCAAACGTGTCAGAGTACATGTGGAGCGAACGGATCGTGCCATCGCTTGAAGTGTTCAAGGAAGTGTACGGCCACTGTGATGTTCCTCGGAAGTTTCTGGTGCCGAGCGAGGAGCCATGGCCACAAGAAGCATGGGGCGACAAACTTGGATATTGCGTGAATAATATCCGATCCACAGGCGACTACGAGGCTCAAGTCGCCAAGGATGCCGATCGCTTCGATGCGATGGGATTTGTATGGAACTCATCAGACAACCGGTGGGCACATGTGATTCTTCCGACGCTGGAAATGCACTACAAGCTGTACGGTGGTTGCCGCATCTCCCGAGCGTTTGTGGTCCCATCAAAAGACCCGTGGCTCAAAGAAGCGTGGGGTTTCAAGCTGGGATACGCGGTGCAAAACATGAAACAACGTGGCATCTTCGCCAAGCAACGGCAACGAGACCAAGCGCGTTTACAAGCCATTGGGTTGCTGGACTTCATAGGCACGCCTTGAAAACTCAAACGGATCCACGTGCAGTTGTCTTACTGTACTACGAAGTAGTAATACTAGTCAATAGTACTTCCAAGTGCACTGCTACCAGTATAATAGTACTGTAGTACTTAGACCACCCCGACAAAGTATTAATACAGGTTAGATCTTTAGACTCGTGAAACATTCTCCAAGACAACAGGACTATCGAATACTACGTAGTATTGTCCACCACGGCAGCTTTCCTCCTAATATTATAGACCTTTAAAATGATTCCATGGATTTTAGTCTACTACAGTTAACATGACTCGACGGTAGTAGTATTATCGACGGAGCTACTGTACGTAGTAGACTCCTTACCAGAAGGGGCACCAGCCAATATAACACTGGCACAAATTCTCATGCGAAGCCGCTTGGCCGATCAGCCGCTGCACTTGGGCACTCACATCCAGTGGCTCCTTGTCCACATCGTCAAAATCGCGGCCAGTGAGCTTGGCCTGGACGCGCCGAATCACAGCGACGGCCTTTTCATTCAGTGCTTCACGCGGCGCCGCGGCGCCTTCTGGGCCCAGCGCTTGGACAAGCTCACGCTCACGGTGGCTTCGGTTTGCATGGACGTCCGACTTGGATTGCGACTGCGCGGCTTGCGCTGGAGCTGCTGAGACTTGGGTCTGATTCTGATTCTGATTCTGATCTGATACGTCGCCGTTCGCCTCCTCTTTGGTCTCCTCTTGGATGGAAGCCACCACGCCCTGCTGCTGCTGTTGTTGCTGGGCGCCCGTGGTCGCAGTGGCCGCACGCGCTTCGGCTGCCGTCTGAGAGAAACTGCGCCGTAAGCTTCCTTGTCCTGCGGTGGTCACACTGGCCGCCAGCATGGTGATCTCAGCATGGACATTGGTCACGGAATGGTCGATCCGCTCCACAGGCTCTCTCGCTGCTTCGTCGTCGTCCTCCTCCTGTTCTTCGTCCAGCCCTCCTCTTCCTCCTCCACTTGTCGTCCGCACAGAGGACGACGGCGGAGGACGCCGTGTAAACGCGATCGACTTGCTCATGCTCATGGGACGCGAGCCGGCGACCACCGAGGTGGACGGCCGTGGCGGCAGCTGCGAGGTCGACGAAATCCGCAAGCTGCTGGCGACCGTTGCCATGGGCCGTGGCCGACTGACACTTCCTGCGATCCCACCCGTGACGGTGGTGGACGACGGAGGAGGAGGCGGTGGAAGTGGAGGAGATGCAAGCGGAGGCGCCGTCCGCCGCGCTGGCCGTGGCCGCTTGGGCATCTTGCTCAACATGATCGCCGACGCCGATAGACTCTGTGCGACCGCTTGGTCCTCTCCTTCTCCTCCTTCTTCTTCATCATCCTCGTCGTCATCATCTTCGCTACTACTGCTACCACTACTACTCACCACGTCTCCTTGCTCTTCTTCTTCCTCTTGCTCTCGTGCTTCCTCTCCTCCTCCGTCCTCTGTGCGGCCTTCTTGCGTGGCTCCTCCCTGATGCCTCGACGGCTCTGCCACTGGCTCTGGCACAGTCACCACCACTGGAGCTGGCAGAGGCCCTGGCCCTGGCACAGCCACTGGAGCAGTTGCCACAGGCCCTGGAATAGCCACAGGAGCTGGAGCTACTGCCAATGTAGGCGCCACGGCGCCAGACAACACGCCTCCATCCTTCACCACTTGGTTTTTCGGCGCCAGCAACCGCCAACAGATCAACGGATCATGCACAAACGCCTCCAGCATCGCCATCAGCGAATGCCTATTCTCTCTCAAGACACCCATGACCGACTCGCAACTGAACCGGAAATTGCCTTCAATGCCACTCACTTCCATGGCATTTGTGAGCATCCGGGTCAACCGGAAGGGAATTTTTTCTGGATATTTTTCCCGTTCCATCGCGACTTCAAAGCAATCACCAAAATCAATATGTACCATCGTCCCAGTGAACCGATGAAGCATTAAATTTGATGGATGCCGGTCCCCCAGCCCCAAAATGTACCCGACCATGGACATCACTGCCAACGACCGTGTATAATTCGTGCGTCGTTCGAGCCAAATCTCCGAATTGTCACTTTTGAGCCATAAAACCTTGTATAAATCTTGGCCAGCAGTATTTTCCAAAGCGTATTCAAAGACTTCGACTTTTTCCAATAAAGTCAATGCATCATAATCAGGAGCCATTTGAAGCATCAGCCGATGTTCAATATTGAGTAGAATTTTTCGCGCTTCCCGGTAGTCACGGATCAATTGATGGAGCGTATCACAATGCGGCACCCAGCCCACGATGCCAGCGTTGTGGGATAATGGGATCACTGGGTATCTGTGGATCAATAATTCCTTTTTCGAAGTCGTGCGGTCATTTATGAGCAAAGCATTCACGAGCCCAAAAAGTTGCGTGACCCGTTCATCTTGTCTCAAATCTTCATGGCCCTTCAATAAAAACATGTATTCGAGCCCATTCGAGCCCACCATGGTGATCCGCCGTGGCCGCTGCTTGGAGGTGATCACTTGGATTGTGGGGACAAATTTGCCAATTGTGACAATCCGGTGGCCCGCTCGGTAGGTGCCAGGCACGGCAAGTGTCAAATTGCGGGCTTGGAGCAAGTTGGGTGATACGTACTGGAGCTCAAGGCTCGTCAATTGGGGAAGCTGCTTGTTGATACGGCGGAAAACGTGGTAATATAAATCCCACGCACGCGATAAATAACTTTCATTATTCGTTGGCGTTGTTGTTGGTGTCGTTGGCGTTGTTGGCATCTGATTCGTTGGTGTTGGCGTCTGATTCGTTGGTTGTTGGTGTTGGTTATTTCGTTTGTTGTTGTTGGTGGCAGCCGCCGTGGCATGGAGATACCGTTGGAGCCATTCATTGGCTTCTCTCAGATCACGGCCAAAGGCCTGCTGGAAGCTCACTTCTCGAAGCGTCTCGGGCCCGTTTTCCATCATTTGGTGGAGCGGCTCGAGCACCGAAACCATGCCATCGATATCGTGGTCGCCAAAATACAACCGCGAGGCCTCTTCCAGTCCTTCGTGCCACATTTCGTGCCATAAAATGGCCACGCGGATCAATTCTTTGCTCACTAAAAGCGCTTCGTCCACCAGCTCCACGTAATGGCGCCGCATGATCGCCATGATGCCCTCTGCGGCTTGCTGGCGCAACAAAAGAGGGCTCTTGAGTGCCACCGACAGTGGGTAGATCAAAGCGTGGGGATGCTGCGCACCAATCGCTGATAAAAGCCTGTGGAGCTGGGTTTGGATCCGCTGGTACGGCGTGTGGATGCGTGCGATCAGCTGTGGGATCACGATCAGCCACGTCTCAATGCTGACCGAGGCAAACCCCTGGAGGAGCGTCTGGTGGACGTCCGCGCGGTGGCCATGCGCAAACCACAGCGTCAGCACACGGAGGATATCTTGCTGGACATTGGCCGCCCAGCGGCTTCGTCCTAATGAAATGGACCGGAAAAAGCCTTCCATCGCAGCCGAGATGAACAGACCCATCGAAGAGGAGGAGGGAGAGGACAAAGAGGAGGAAGAAGAAGAGGACGCCTGTTGTTGCTGTTGTTGCTCGACCACGTGGAAGTTCATGAGCGCGTAGGCGTGCCAGGCTTTGTAGCTTTTGGGTTCCAATTCGGTACACATTTTCAAATTGGTCAAGATATTTGGGACTGAAGAAACGCGGTCCAATCGTTGGTCGTGGATCGCGAGTTGCCACTCGGCCATCTTCAAATGGCATTTCACCAGCAGTTCGGCTTCCACGAATGCTCCTGGGACTGTTGGTCCTCCTGGAAACCCTCCTCCAGGGCCTCCTCCGCCTGCTGCTCCTCCTCCTAGAGGACCGCCATGCATCCGCTGCGCGCCTGCGGTCACTTGTTGCACCAGCGCTTGGAGCTTTTGAAGCGCCTGTGGTTTTTCTCCGACCGCCCACAAGTGTTTCATATACGCAAACGCCACACGGTGGTGGTCCTTCTCTCCTCCTCCTCCTGGTCCTCCTGGCCCTCCTCCGTAGCCTCCATGGCCCATAGAAAGGCCAGGTGCGCCCGTCACCGCCAGCGAGGTTGTAAACACTTTTAAACTCATATTCACATTGCCTGCTTGCCTGCACAGACTCGCAAACTGTAAATACGTTTCCACATCTTCATACGGCGAAACAATCAACGCACGCACCGCCAAAATATTTTGCCAGACGTCAACATTCCGTTTACAACCATTTTGCAACCGTGTGGACCACATTTCAATCAAATGGCGCTTGTACAACGCCGCGTCTTCGGTTTGGGACACTTTTGTTCGCATTTGTTTGTAGTTGCAAATTTCTTCCAGTTCCGAAAGTTGTTGTAAAATGACCATCGCATCATAGGCACGTGGGTACGACTCGGTGACCAGTGCGCCTAGCTTGGTATCCACCAGACGCCGTGTTTCATCAATACAAGCCTTCGCAGTATCAAAATGGCTCTTGTGGACCGCCAAGACCGCTCGAAAAAGCGCATTTTCCGTCGCCATCGCCATGGAAGAAGAGCTTGATGAAGCACTGGTTGATAGAGATGAAGGGAGGAGCCCATAGCTCAGACGCGTGGACGCCATGCTGGAGCTAATGCTGTTGGTGGTGGTGTTGCTGTTGTTGCCACAGGCCACGTCCACGTAGCGCGCCATTTCGTCCCATTGCGCCAGACACCACGAGGCCTTGGCGCCCAGCATCGCGATCCGCTGGATCGCAAACGTCTCGTCTTGCTGCGTCTGAGAAGAACTGGTACTTCCACCGTAGAAACCTTCTCCAGTGGTAGCGGCCAGCATGCCACTGCTGCTGCTTCCTTGTCGGGACAGAGACCCACTCGACCCGCCACCACCTCCTCCTCCCCCTCCTCCCCCTCCGCCACTACTCCCAGTGCTACTGAGCCGTGCCAGCCGACCCGACCCACCACCAGCAGTATTAATACTACCAATAGTAGCCCCTGAAGCCGCCAAGTTGGAGCTGCTCGTAGATCGTCTGGCTGCTCCACTTCCACCAAAACCACTTCCAGAGAGCCTCTGGTGGCTTCGTTTGCTTTGCTTTTCATTCACCAACTGGGTCACTTTCAAGGCAAACGAAGCCAAGTGGTCCCATTCACCAAGCGCTTCTAAACATCTCATTTTGCCAATGTACACTTCCAAATCCATCGCCATCATTTCACCATTTTGAGCTGCATTTGCTTCGTAAAATGCAATTTTACGGTCATACAACGCAAGCGCTTCTTGCCAATCGTGTAATTTCTCATACCACGTTTCTTGGATTTGAAATTGACCACCACGATTTTTGTTGCCATTTAAATTGCCACTTAAATTGGAATTTGCCACTAAAAAATGCGATTGCGCAAATTTTAAAATTCCTTTTGCCGCATCCGGTTGATCCAATTGGTTGTTGATGGAAATCAAACTTTCAATACACGTGCCTGGCGAAGTATGGAACTCGAGTTCTTTATAATGCAAAGCCTTGGCATAGGCATGGCATTTTTGAGCCAATTGGCCCAGTTCCCGGATATCAATCGGCAGCGCCTCCACATCATGTTCCATGAATTCCGCCAAATTTAACAATTTTTGTAAAATTTCCGCTGGAATGGAATCGCTTTGGAATGCCGTTTCCAGCGCACGCACCAAGTAATCTTGATACTGTTCGTACAATTCATTCCAACACGACACAAACGCTGGGTTGAAAAGCTCTTTGGCCAATGGGTTGTACGCCTGAGCCAGTGCACAGCAACTTCGAAGCGCTGCTGAGGGCGATTCACGAAGCAATTCAATGGAAAACCGTCGCATCCACTCGAGCCAGTCTTCACGGGTGCTGCGCTGCGAGGCCTCCCATGCCCGACGCAAGTTTTGCTGGTTCACGTGGAGCCGCACCGACGAAGTTGCAGAAGTTGTAGAAGACGAAGTTGTAGAAAGTTGTAATTTGCGTTCGTGGACACTGCGATGCATGGCATCCAAAGTCGCGTTGGTGGTAAACGCGTGGTTTTGCGAGAGCCACTTGGTGTCGATCCGTTGGCCACGTTGTTTCAACAAATCCAGTGCCTGGAAAACTTCATTTTTCATCTCGTGGGAGCCGTGGCTTCTGTGGTCTCCAAGCGACGTGAGGAGATGCACTACTAGTGGTTCAAAATGAAGAATTTCCGCTTGTAATTGGACGACCAGCGCTGCGACGGCGTACACGACCAAGTCACTCAGCTGGCTGGCAATCACCGGGTTTTCGTGGTCTCGTTGAGAGAGCTGCTGTTGTTGCTGTTGCACGACGACACGAGCCAGCGGTTGTAAAACACGTGCACCAGCGTACTGGTCCACGCTCGCGACTTGGCAAATGCGTGCAATCGCATACAAAACCACCACTTGTACTTGTTTGGAACACGCGGGCGGCCCACTTTCTAAAAGTCTCAAAAGCGCAGGCAAAAGCAAGTAGACGTATTCGTCCACCGCGTCGCCAAACACGATGAGCGACTGGACGACTTGGATCTGGATTTGCGCCATTTGCTGGGCTCGGTCGTGGTACAACGACCCAGGAAGAGATGCTCCTGCAGCAGCTCCACTGTGGGGAGAGGCGATACCTCCTGTTGCTGCTCCTCCTGCACGCAAATTTGCTGGACCGTCATGGAGCTGTTGAGCTGGTCCTCCTCCTCCCCCTGGAGCGGCTCCTCCTGCTCCCCCAGCAGCTCCACTGGCAGCTCCGCCACCGCCCGCTGATGAGGACGATGACGACGAGGCGATCAAAACGTCAAAAAACACCGTTGGATGGGCGTACGGTTGTAAAACGTCCACTAATTTGGGCAACAAATGTGGGAAATACAACTTGCGAAATTCCACTGGTGCCGCACCACTCATTTTTTCCAATAAACGAATGATTTGAGGTAAATGGAACCCCCAAAATTGATTCACAAGCACTAAAATCGCTGGAAAAAACGGTTTCATGGCTTCTTGCACGATGCCGACTAGGGTTGTAAGTTGTAAAAACAACGATTCCCGTAATCTTGTTTCTCCACGTTGTAAAACCGTCAAAAACGGTGGGACAATAAATGGCAAAAAGGGAACACACGCAATATGAAGCGATTTGAAGATAAACATGATCGACTGGATCACGCCATGGTGGTGGCTCGCTAAACTTGGATCTTTCAAAATCTTGAGCAACGCGGAAATTGCAACCGTTGGAAAATACGCTTCCGAAGAGGGCGAAATACTTTTAGCATCTAATTCAAGAACGCCATTTCCACCAGTTCCACCGTTGGGTAAAAGTTTTTCAAAATCACCAAAAACCATGCTTTGCAACCGTGAAAAATCAGTCCCCAGTGTCACCGAGCCATTCGTCAACGATGAATGGAGGGATCCTCCTCCAAGAGCTCCTCCTCCTCCTCCGTGAGCTGCTCCTCCTCCGTCTTGGCCCAGAGAACCAGCAGCGCCTCCGCCTCCACCACTCAGTAGTGACGACACGACGACGCGCTTGGTGCCAATTGGCGCGGCCGTAAACAATTGCAACTCAATTTGCCTTTTTTCATCCAACAAATCCACACCACCCCCACTGCCATGGCCGCCACCATGGCCATGGGGAGAGGTCGCCAATAAACTGTGGAAATCCAATCCTCCAGGTACCAGTTTCGCGAGCCGATGAAGTTCCCTGGCCAGCGTAACATCCTCTTTTCGCTCCACCACGACCGCCGCCGCCATCGCCTCGTTCTCCACCAGACCAGCTGCTCCTCTCCTCGGAGATGGCCCTTTTTTGCTCGCACCGCCTCCGCCTCCCCCTCCACGGCTGCCTGGGGATTGGGAAAGCGCAACATTTTCGTCATCGGACTGCAACATATTGGCCCTCGAAACACACAATTTGTACTTGTACGGGTCCAGCGCCCCCAAAATGCCAATGGTTTTCATGGCTTCTTGTCGCACAGAAAAAGGCGTCGCCGCGCCATGGTGGAGCAAACTGAGCAAGATTTCCAGCAGCTTTGGGAACGCCACATAGGGCCGAACGACACCCCCCGTGCTTCCGGCGACTTTTCCAAGTGTTTGCAGTGCTAAAATGCGCTTTTCCATCGACGAATGGTCTTGTAACGTATGTAAAAGCAAAGGAAACAGAAATTTCTCATATTGCACCAGCTCTTGTTGGGCGACAAGCGCAAGTTCTCCGATGGTGACCAAGACGGCCGAGGCCAGCGAGGTATTGGTCGAATCATGGACCACTTGCGGTCGCTGCTGAGGGCCTTGCTGGGACTGCTGGGACGCCGTGGAGGAGGGAGAGGAGGAGGAAGAGGACGAAGCCAGCAGTGCTGGTGGCGGTGGCGAGACCACCACTAGCTTAGGCAGCAGCACACAGAGCATCCTCGCAACGTACGGATCAATGAGCTGATGGGAACTTTGGATCAACAACCCAAGCAGCCGGGTCGCTTCTTCTTTCATCTTGAGATCATACAAAGGCGCATGGTCCAATTCGGTCAGTAACTGGTCCAAGAGCCGTCGCATCGCAGGCAAAACGATCGCTGGGTTTTTAGGCGCAAGCCGTGTCACGACTTGCATGGTTGTTTCGCGGATTTGCGCATTTTCATCGTTTAAAAGCAATAACAGCGCATGTAAATGCGATTCTTGGCTCAAAAACAGGTCAAAACGAGCATCTAAACATGAAACCACGCTTTTCCGCACTTGACAGTCCACGTCACAGGCACCGACCAGCAAAAGCTGTGCTAAGAGCTGGTCAATACAACGCCCACTGGGCCCACGCGTGGATGGCAGTGATGGCGCCACAGCCATCACCCTGTTCAGGCTCTCTGTGGAGGAGCCCTCGGACGAGGCAGAGGAAGACGGTACGAGCAGTTGGCTGCAGGTCACCACGGCTTGCTGGCGCACGCGTGGGTCACGATGTTGCAAGTACAACGCCACACAGTCACGGACAAACGGCAGGAGACAAAAACGGCCACGGAAATCAAAACAACTCAGCGCGCGAAGCGACAGCAACAAGATTTCAAAATCATCGGCGTTGTCGCCTTGCAAAAGCGGCCACATAGTGGAGGAAGAAGAAGACACGGCGCTGATGCTGTTGCGATGCTTGTTGTCTCTGTTGTCTTGGGCATCGAGCAGGCTGAGTTTGGCTGGCGATTGAGCGGCTGCTTGAGCTGCCGAGGAAGACGGCGACGAGGTCACCGTGAGCATCATGGACGACAGCAGCGCCTGCATGACACCCGTGGCGCTCTTGGGAGCTGCTGAAGCTGAAGAAGGCGATGGCTGAGGAAGCCGCGGTGGCGACGCCAACGCCGATGCAGCCGATGCAGCAGTAGAGCCACTGCCACTTCTACTGGCCGCCGAGGTCCGTCGCAACGACGACTCGCTTCTTTGTGCGTCTCCTCCGTCAGACGCAAAGGAAAACGAAAACGGTACGCCCCTCAACGTTGTGGAAATCTCATTCAACAGTTTTTCTTGCACAAACGGCAACACACTGGGCACGGCAGTGACGATTTGGGACAGCGCGACCAGCAATTCGTCACTCAGTCCGGCTTGCATCATCAGATCAATCAATTCGGTTGCTAAATACGGTTCAAATTGGTCATGGAGCGCCTGAGAAAGCGACGCGACACATGTGAGCGTTTCCACACAGTACAGTTTGTTTTGCTTGGCGTGGTGATGGTGATGATGGTGGCCTCCTGCTCCCGCTCCCACTCCCGTAGCTCCTCCTCCTGCTCCTGCTCCTCCTACGGCGGAGGCCAAGCCACTGGATGAGCCTGCTCCTCCTCCTGCCCCTCCTCCTGCAGAAGCAGCAGCACTAGTGGTGGAATATTGGTTCTTGGCCAGCGATTCCTTGACAAGCTTGACGATTGGCGGTACGTGGGGGCTAATATGATTGCCCACCGCCAGAGCTAATTGGCCCAATGCTAAAAACGCAATGCCCCGTTCCGCTGGCACACTGGCAAACTGGACCACGCGTTTCAACAAGTGCGAAATGGACAAGTCCAAGTAATGGCGGATAAACGCATCGGGACAAAAACTGGCGAGCCGTGGCAAAAGCACACACACGGTACGACTCACAAGCTTGTCTTTGGTGTCTTTGTACAGCAACACGGTGTCACAAATCTCCCGGAAACGAGGCACCATGAAGCCTCCGGTGTTTTGCAACAGCTCCCCGACCACGAGCAAAGAGCCATGGACACTTTCCCACGAGGCACTGGCCGGTGGCGTTTGCTGCTGCTGCTGTTGCTGGACGGATGATGAAGGCGGTGGCGTTGAGGAAAGCAGCAAGCTGCTGCTGGTAGCGCTACCACTGGACGGTGACAAGTTCAATCCTTCAAAGACTTGGTCGTACACTTTACAGTACCACTGCACGCGGTGGCGCGTTTGCCGCTTGGCGATCAGTTCCAAGCACGCGCGCAGTGCATTTGTCGCCGCTTGTCGGATTTCCACTTTTGGATCGCGGATCGCACCCCAGATTTTTTGGAAAAACGTGGTCAAATTCACATGGAAAAGCGTCGGCGCCGATTGCGCGAGTTCACGAAGCACAAAGCACGCAGCAAGTCGTCGCTGGCTGAAGAGCGCGTCCTGGCGGCTGCTGCTGCTGCTTCCTGACGAGGCCGGTGGCTTGCCGCTGCCGCCACCGTTGCTATCCAAGTGGCTAGAGACGGCACCGCCTTGGAGCCATTCAAAGGCGCGCTTGACTTCAAAATCGACAAACGCGGCGACCAGCGTGCCGCTTGCACCGCCATTGGCGTTATTCGCGTTGCCACTGGCCAAGTGGCCCAGCGCGGCGCTTGCCGCCAAAAGCGCCGTGCGTGTGGTATGCGGTTGCGCTAAAAAATTGCGCAAATAATTCGCAAACCGAATGATTTGGTCTTCTTGCGCGAGATCGATGAGCAAATCCATGGCGGCAAGCGCGCCCAATTGGTCCATTTCATTTGGGTGTTGAAGCAACGCAAACAGCTGCGGTGCCAGCAATTGAAGCGCCTTGGCGTACCGCTCGGCGCTCAGTTGGCGGCTCAAAGAGGCAACGTACGCGAACAAGGCGCGCGCCTGCGCATGGCGCTTTTGCTCGTCTTTTGTCGAGAGCTGCTTGACCAGAGACGAAAGCACGGCCTCCACGTGCTCATGGTCTTTGTTGTACTGCATTTTGTACTGCTGCTGCTGCTTCCGCGCAGCACGTGTAGATGTAGAGAGAGAGAGAAGAAGGCGCTTGGATCTCTCTCTTTATTCACTCGGCTTTGTTCTTGGTCGCGCCACTCCCTCTTTTTCTCGAGACGATGAGGAATGATGATCAGATTCGACAGGGGGTGTTTAAAACATATTTTCGGGAAATGTTGTTTGAAACATGTGTGTCTAATATAGGCCAATGACCTGGTTTTGTCCACCTTGAAGAGCAGAAAACCGGTATTGAAACCGGTTTTTTCCCTGTGAAGCTGCGCTGCTCAAGCACAACAACCCACCGTCATCTTGCTGCGTAAACGTCCTCACCTGCTTGAGATCCCGACGCGCTGATTGAAAACTTACAGGCTTTTTGCTGTTCCCTTTCCGCGCAGAACCCGACACCGGCATCAATCAGTTCCTGAATCACCTCTGCTCCACCATGGCGTACACTCGTCCTTTGTACACAGAAGGGTTCTTCCGCAACCGCCGCAGCCAGCAGCTCTTTTACTCGTCGTTTTTCCCGCAAGATGCGGCGACAAACGGGGTCAAGGGCGTCGTGTTGTTCATGCACGGCATCAACGAACACTCGCATCGCTTCACCCACGTCTTTGAGCTTCTCGTGTCGCATGGCTTTGGCGTGATCGCCTACGATATGATTAGCCACGGCAAAAGCGAATGCGACCACGCCGATATGCGCGGCCATAGCGAGCACTTCCACCACATGGTGGACGACACCAACGATTTCCTCACCATCGCCAAGTACTCGGTGTACCGTGAAATGCTTCCTGAAAGCCACCAGCAGCAACCGCCGCCTTTGTTTTTCATGGGCATCTCGTACGGGTGCCTCGTGGGCATGCACACGATCTTATCCGGCGCCCATCCGTTCAGCGGCATCATCATGGCGGCGCCTGCGCTTGGCGTTGAGAAGACGCTCGTGCTGCGCGTGCAAAGCCTCGTGAGCGGGCCTCTTGCCAAGGCGTTCCCACACGCCAAGGTCGTGCCAGGCGTCAACTTTGATGGTGCGTTTTATGGTAGGAATTACATTGTAGTTCAGTATATTGGTAGCTAACTATGGATGGGTGGTTGATGAACAGCGCTGAGCCGCAATGCGGCCTTTGTGCAAGATTACATGAACGACAAGCTCAACACGACCACCAACATGACGGCGCGCATGGGCACGCTCACGCTCGAGGCCATGCAAGTGCTCACGGACGAAAAATGCGTGGAAGACCGCACCAGTGCTTTCTGCCGCTTGCCGATTCTCATCATCCAAGGCACGGCCGACAAGATCACGAGCGTGCCCATGGCGCGTGCGTTTTACCAGCGGATCGCCAACTTTGACAAGCAAATGAACGAGTACGACGGGCTTTTCCACTGCTTGTTCAACGAGCCTGAAAAGGACCGCGTGCTGGAAGATGTGTCGTCGTGGCTGCTGGCGCGTGCGAGCCAACACGCGGCGATGACGCTCGCGGTCGCGCAGACCAAGCCAATGGCGAGACTGTAAAGGAATTCCTTTTCCAGGTGCCAAGGGGCAAGAAAGCGTAGCTCTTCCAGAAAGACAGAGTCAAGAGAGAGAGGGAGGTGTAGCTCTTCGAAAATATGAAACAAAAACCTGAAGTACAGTTCTAGGCTGTACCGGTAATGGAAGAAAAGAATCCTTGAAACAGTATTACTTGATCGAAGAAGCGTTGGCCCCGTATTGCTGTTACTGTATCCATCAGGATCCCTCACACGATGGTGCATTGAGCGTGCTTGTGGCCAACAGCCGCTTGTGTGGTGGATGTGTGCTTTTTGATTGAACTGCCTCATGATGTGGAACCGTATCGGAGAGTGTTTGCCACAGAAACATCTGAATGTATGTTTTTGCACTAGCATACCACCGCATAAAGATGAACGAAGATGTCCTTGCCGCCTCTTCAGGACAAGTTGGTGGTGGTATAATACCCATCCATGAATCCTGAGAAACCAATCTCAAAACTTTTGAGATAAAAGGCCCATGAAAATCATGATGTCATCGATGGAGTCCACTGTTTACTCCCATTTCGGTTCACATGTCAAACGTCAAATCTGATCTGTATCCATATCAAATTCGAGAGGGTCATTTAGTGTTGTTTCAGTAGGTAGTGCATTTTTGTGCTCTAAATTGGAGTCAAAGTACTGACATACGCACCATTTGCTACCTGATTCAGGGGAAAATACCGGTTTTTGCTCAGGAAAACGAGACGAAATACCGGTTTTCCTGAACTTGTCATCATCACAATGTCGTGACGTATTTGACCAATTTGACACAACAGCGTGAATACTTATTGCTGGACCCGGAGCTTGCTAATTGCACTTGCGTGAAAACGGTGGGACACATGGAAAAGACTCAAAAGACTCTCATACTGGAGAGTCTGGTGCTATACAGTGTTGACCCACGACACGTGTGACCCTTGCCTGATCCATGGACATGGACAGCTCCTGAAGATTGCGGCGGTTGCTTGGTTTCCCCACCGCCACTGGTCCGCATTGGATTGCGCTGCCTTCGCCATGAAATGTTCATTCCTCAATCCACCAGCAACTCCACAAGTGCGCACTTCCCCCACCCTTTCAGCATCTCACCATGGCAACCACTGCGCTCTCTCCACGCCACACCGAAGGCTTCTTCACCAATGCGCGCGACAAAAAGCTCTTCTACACGGCGTTTTTCCCCGCCAACTCGGCCACAAACGGCGTCCAAGGCGTCGTGCTCTTCATGCATGGCATCAATGAACACTGCCACCGGTTCACCCACGTCTACGACGCCCTCGTTTCGCTGGGCTTTGGTGTCATCGCCTACGATATGATTGGCCACGGCAAAAGCGACGACGATGTGCCCGGCATCCGCCAACACAGCGAAGAATTCCAAAACATGGTGGATGACACCAACGCCTTTCTCACTTTTGCCAAGCAAACGATTTACACCGAAATGCTGCCCGTGCAGCAGCAACTTCCACCGTTGTTTTACACGGGCATCTCGTACGGCTGCCTCGTAGGCATGCACACGATCTTGTCGCATGTCCACGAGTTCAGCGGCGTCGTGCTCTCGGCACCTGCGATTGGCATTGAACAGTCGCTCGCGATTCGCGTGCTCAGCTTCATCAGCGCGCCTCTGCTGCGCATGCTGCCACATGCCAAGATCGTCCCAGGCATCGATTTCAATGGTGGGGAATCTATCCCTTACTGAAGTCCCATGTATCCAATTCATCCATGGAGGTCTAAACGGTGGTCTAACTGTGGTTTTTCTTGTTTGGCCACCACCAGATTTAAGCCGCGATCCAGTTTTTGTCCAGGATTTCCAGGACGACAAGCTCAATGGCGTGGAGAATATGACCGCGCGTATGGGCACGTACACGCTGGAGGCCATGCAGCAAATCCAGGAGGACAAGACCGTAGAAGACAAAGACAGTTTCTTCTGTGGGTTGCCCATCCTGGTCATTCAAGGCACTGCCGACGCGATCACAAGCGGCGCTAGGGCTCGGGCCTTTTTTGATCGGATCGCGAATGCCGACAAGCAAATGAAAGAGTATGAAGGACTGTACCACTGCCTGTATAACGAACCAGAGAAAGACCGCGTGATCGGAGATGTGACCTCGTGGCTCGCCACACGCGCGCGTCAACTTGCTACGAAGCGCGCCACAGCAGAAGGTCTTCCACGTACGAACTGAGAACATAGTCAACCAAGAAAATTATAATAAAATTAGGATGCATATTCCGATCGATTTGCTCTGAAACAGTTTTTTTTTTTTGCGCTGCTGGCAGCGGGAGAGGCGATAAACCCATTTTTGTATACTTTTGCTGCTTTGTGCTTGGCCCAGCATTGCTTGCAGGGGCACTTGATGCTGGGCTCCCTCAGCGTCAGTTGGGTGAGCCTCAAGTAAATGCCTGAACAACAATGAGATCAAAAGCAACCCAACCACATGCGTGGTTTTCGTCTACATGATGTTAAAAATATGTTTCCTGCTGCTCCCCTGATACAAGAAAGCTGGACTGGTAGGGATACTGTCAGTCAGTCAGACATCGGCCACTCCGACTCCATGAAACCTCGTCCAGAGTACCCATCTGATGTTACCAGTTGCATCGACAATCAAGGTTGAGCTGAGCAAGGGCATTCGATTGAAGTTGCAGAGCTCATAGGGAGGGACTTGGTGAGTATACAGTGTCTAACGTGTCATATATTTCTCACTCTACAGTATTGGAACGAATACAAAAACTGCCTTTGCTCACTCTTCTCCAACACCTTTTCTTCGCTCGCTTGTTCGCTTCTTTGTCCTGCATTATGGCAGCACTGGGAACCGCGTCTGGAGCCACTCTTTGATCTCACGGAGAACAAGCGCGCGCTCCAAATCTTCAAAGACAACGTGGTACGAGCCTTCCACGACGACAAAATGCTTGTCCTTGTTGGCGATCCGTTCGTAAAACTTCTTGGCCAATGGCAAGTTGGTCACTTTGTCCAGCGAGCCTTGCAAAAACAAAATGGGCAGCTTGCAGAACGAGCTCTGCGCGTCATCAAAGCGCTTGTCCTTGACCAGTTTCTCCATGAAGGTTGAAATCTCCAAGCCCGTGCGGCTCGTGAGCTGTGCGCGGATGGTGAGCGGGTCCGCGTCGTAGTCTTGGCCCACAAGGGGGTCGCGGCAGACCCACTTCTCGTTCACACCGGGCACGGACCGAGCGGTGGGCGCGAGCCCGACCAAGAGGCTGCCCACGGCGGTGAGTCCGCGAAGCAACGGCGTCATTTCGACGTTGACACATGGCGCTGTGAGCACGACACCAGCGAATTGGTGGTGCTCACTCAACACCGTGTGGACGCTCACAAGCGTGCCAAGCGAGAAGCCCATGATGACCAGTGGTGGCGTGGCGTCCGCTGTGAGCATTTGCGGGTACAGCTCTTTCTTGGCAAACGTGAGGAAATCGTTGGTGTCATTGATGAATCCGTCAAACTTGTTGATGTGGCCGCGCTTTGTAGGCAGATCCATGTGGGTCTTGCCGTGGGAGCGCAAGTCGTACGCGAGCACGCCAAAGCCCATGGCGCAAAGCTCTTGGAACACGTGGAAGTACCGCGCCGAGTGTTCGTTCACGCCATGGATAAACAGCACGACACCGCGCAGTGGCTCACTGGCTGGTGGGAAAACCGCCGAGTACCACAACTCGTTGCCGTCGCGGTTCGCGCAGATGCCCTCTTGCACACGCAATTGCACAGGCAGATCGGCCGCGCGCTTCCAGCACAAGCACGTCTCGGATGCGCGGATCGCCGCGGCGCTGGTTGGCGTCAATGGCTGCTTAGGCTCGAGGTACACGTCGGTCATTTTTGGTTGTTGTTCTTCTTCGGAAGTCTTCTTATTTGGATCTGACTCACAGAACAATTTGTTGGCGTTTTCGCGTTGGCGTTGGTGTTTGTTGGCGTTTGTTTGAGCGGGCAAAGGTCCAACGTGTGTTAATGCGCATAGTCGACACCACATGCTACTTCATTTGATGCCGTGTATTCATTTACACAGTTCCTAATACCCATACATTATGCCAAAATTGAAAACGTACTTTGATAGTTTTATCAAGGTCATCTATTATGCGAATGCCAGATACTGACATCTTGACTTCGCGCCTAACCAGCTGGCTTCTCATCGGCATCATCAGTCATTTTCTCCCCTCAGTTTAGCGGTGAGCGCTGGTAAACAAGTCTCACACACAGCTCCAAAAACAGCAGTGCTGTTCTGTCCTTCCACCGGATGCTGTTGCACGCGTTGCGGTTGTTGCTCGTGCACATTTGGCGCCGTGGCCACTTGGATGAAAATGCCCCCTTGTTTACGGTTGGTCTTGGGTGTTGACAAAGCCATTTGATGACGCAACGGACTTCAGGTGGTGCTGTGGCCAAATCTCCTCGCACACACGTCGCAGATTTATTCACCAAATAAGATTGAGAATGTTGGTCATCTTCAATGTTGAAGCCAACAACACATTGCAGTGGAGAGAAGGCAATGCGATGGTGGATGCGGAACGAACGCTTTTGTATTATCCGGACGTGTGAATTTTCTTTTTCTTTTGAGTATCAAACAAATGGGAAGGGGAAGGAAACGGATACAGAAACTTACGCTGAGCGCGAAAGGATTTCGACGGCATCGGCCTTTTCTTCCGAAAGCTCTTGCGCGGTCGCCTTCATCATGGCGGCGATGCGCTCGCTGATGGGCAAGCCGTTGACGACTTCGTAGTTGCCGTTGCCGGTGCACTTGACAGGGAACGAGTAGATCAAACCTTCTGGCACACCGTACGTGTTGGCGTCCGACAAGATCGCCATCGAGACCACGTCGCCTTCAGCCGAGCCGGCGAGCCAGTCGCGCATATGGGCGCCAATCGCCGCGGCGGCCGACATGGCACTGGACAGCTTGCGCGCCTTGATGATGGCGGCGCCACGCTGTTGCACGTTCTTCACCAGCGTGTTTTCGATCCATTCCGCGTCGTTGACGTGGGCCGACAGTGGCTGCGTGGCACCGGCGACCGTGACCGCAACGTTGGTCACATCTGGCACTTGCGTGCTCGAGTGGTTGCCCCAGATGATGCACTTGTTGACATCCTTCGAGGTCACACGCGCGGCCGATCCTTTCTTGGTGAGCTCTTCGTTGGTGCGCTCCACGAGGAACGAACGAAGACGCTCGTGGTCCAGGCGAGTGAGCGCCGAGAAGTTCTTGCGTGGGATGCTTGGCGCGTTTTCCATGGCGATGAGGCAGTTGGTGTTGGCTGGGTTGGCGACCACGAGCACCTTGATGTCACGGCTCGCAAACTTTTCAATAGCTTGGCCTTGGGCCTTGAAGATCGTCACGTTCTTCTCGATCAAGTCCTTACTGTCGTACCCAGAAAAAGCAATGGTAAGCACCCAATGGAAACGTGCGCTTTGAATCATCTATTGGCAATCACACACGTACCGTTCCATGCCGACCTTGCGAGGGAAACCACCGACAAGGATCGCAATGTCCGCGTCCTTGAACGCGACTTCCAAGTCGGACGTTGGCACAATCGAGTCCACGAGGTTGTAGGCGCAATCTTGGATTTCCATCTTGACACCGTCAAGCGCTTCCAGTCCCATTGGGATATCCAAGAGACGCAGCTCGACACGGCGCTGTGGGCCAAAGACAAGACCATTGCAGACTAATCGAAGGAGAAGGAAGAGCAAAGTGTTAGGTGGTCCATACTGGAAGATATACGGAGGTTGTGCAGTGCTACGTACTCAATGGCAGAAGCGAGTACGCGATCTGGCCGGCAGCACCGGACACGACAACCTTGATGGAGCTCATTGTGGATATGTGGGGAGGGGGGTCGTTGTAGACGAAGGTGGTTGTTTTCGCTGAAGGCGGATTGAGGAATGAAAGACCGTTTGCTTTGGGAGGGGGCCGCCCGTGCGTGCGCGTGGTGCAGCAACTTCAGACTCGTTTTCACGTTGGGGTTTTGGATCTCTTCATGTTGACAGTGTTTCGATGGCTCCTTCGTGCAACCTTCGAGTCACCTTCCTGACATGAGTCATGCGCGATGACGCGACCGCGTCGCTGGGAAGCGTCATCTGGCAACATTAGCGCACCATAAGGACGCCATCTGTCACCTTTGATTGGCTTCGATGATGCGCTGCCCGTGTCTCGCGCAACTTCCCAAAATGCGGATGTTGAAGATGGCGACCGCATGTGATGTGATTCACATCATGTGAAGTGAAAGGACTGGGGACACTTTTCCACACGAAGCTTACATCCCGCACAGCATGCAAGAGGGCTTATTACGGCGTGTGCATCCACAGTATCTATCCACACGGCCAGCGAGTTGCGCAAGTGGAAACCCACCCGATTGCGACATTGTCGATATGCTCGTGCACGAGGATAGCGCAGCCCTGGCGGCAAATGCGTACTGAGTGGTGAGCGGAGTGGTTTGGGCGTCGGTAATTTCAATCAAATTGCCACTACAATCAAAGACACGCCGGAGCGAGAGCGATGCGAGCCTCGCCCTGACACTAGCTGGATGGCAGTGCCATCCACGTGCCGCAGTTCTCTTCCTGGGAGAATCGTATAAGTGATTTGCCTACGCGCCCGCCCAGCTCCACAACGCCCGCGGTCTTTGAGATGGAGGCGTTTGTCGTTTTTTATTTGTTGGCGTCCGGAAGACACCCACTCGACGTTGCGCGCTGGCGATTTCCTGTTTCCTTTCAGTATCACTTGCAGTTTCGCTTCTTCTTCTTGGATTTATGCAGCCATGTCATCTTGGTCATCCCACCACTACGGGACTATTGCCACCGAGCCAGGTCTTGGCCGGTCTTCGGCATAAGTCATGCACATTCATGAACCACGTTGGTGCCAGATTGCCAAAGTCAGAAGACAAAAGGTTGTGAGCTCATTCTTGCCGAAGCTGCAGCGGGAATTGGTTGTGCTTAGGCCAAGAGACTGGAAAGCGTACATCGTGGAAACAGAACGGGATGAGTGTGGGGATCTTCGCGTTTCTGTGATAAATGGCGATAACATAGTAGTACTGTTGCATTCAATTTTGATCGTCTCCGATTTCCATGCCAAATGATTCAGAACTCCACAGAAAAAGAAGTCGCGACCAGTTGATCTTCATGTACACTGAAGTGCTCGAAATGTTTCAAATTCAGAGAGTAGATGTGAAAAGCTGGCGCCGTCCAAAGCTCCCGATAGAACGCGCCGCACTTGCCGCAATTGGAGCACTTTTGCGATGGGCTCCAGGCGCGAGAGGCAATTCATGGACTGTGGTAACATGCCATCCTGAGACAGAGCATCCAAGTCCGCGGCAGTTCGGCCAAGCGTCACGCTCGTGGAGGAAACACGCTAAGCTTACCGTTTGGGTGCCTTCAAATTCATCCAACACTTATCGACTCGAAGTCGTTTGTTTTTCTTCGCGTTTTCTCCTTCCAAGCGCACTCAAAGCGACGACGCCATACACCCAAGACGAAATCCGGGTGACCAGTCTAACTACACTTGCATATTTCTAACAGAAACAAACGCCAGCGCCGAAGATAGATAGGTCTTGCAGTGGGGAACCCGCACACACCGTTCTGATCGCGACAGGTTTTGCCACTTCACTGGCGCCGTGCCTGTATCGGTTCTAATCGAAACGCTGTCCAGATCAACCAGTCCCGAACGTTACACCAATTGCTCTACGCGCCCATTGCTTCTCCGCATTTTTGTTTGGATTGTTTTTAATTGGTCGAACGTTGATTCGCTCAAAATATGAAATATATCGAGATAAAGCAACGCATTTTAACCAATAAAACCTGGGCAAAGTGGGTCACTTCTGCGAGGGGATATTGTGACACTTTTGCCTGTCACCACAAACCCGCAAAACCAAGATGATCTTGATGCGATGGCGACCGTCGCTGGCTGTCGCGACCAGCACCGCGGGGGCGGCGGCCATGGTGCGTCGTCCTCTGTGGACGCGACTTGCACCACGATCACTGTCCACTTCCGGTGTAGAAGAGAAAGAGGCCATAACGACGGATGCGCCACGCAAGCAGCGCGTGTTCACCGATGCACAGAGGAAACGTTTTTTCGCCACAGCTCCAAAGGGAACCAATGAGAAGGAAGCACGTGAATTTGCGCTGCTGCCGTCCGCGCTAAAGGCATACCACGAGAAAGCAGGCCATTTTATTGTGCCTTTGAACTTGCGCTGTGTGTCTGCGCCAGAAGGGGCGACTGACGTACTTGGGACAGATAAATACACTCGTGTCTACGGCCGCGTCCAGGACTCGAGTGAGATTGACTGGCCAGAAGACGTGGTCGCTGAAGAAATGCGACTTGGATACGTGTTGAACCATCTGATGGCGAATCCGAATCACTTTCAAAGCTATCCAGAAGTCGTGTCTGCATTTCGTGCGATGGGATTCCCAGTGGACGAAGCAGCGAATAACTGGCGCATGTTTGTGTGGAACCATCAGACTCTGGCGGCGCTGACGACGTACCACCAGTTGAAAGGTCATGTAATGGTCCCAACTGAGTTTGTGGTGCCACATGGAGACAACGTGGGGTCTTCTTCTTGGCAGGTGAGTAGCTGCCATCCGCGCAAACGCAAGCGGTTTGGCGCCACAGCAACTGGAAGATCTCAAACGACTCGATTTTTCGTTCAATGTGAACCAAACCGAGTGGGACACACGGATCATCCCGTCATTCAAGGTGTTCGCAAACGAAAATGGTGGACATCGCCGTGTTCCAAATAAATTTGTCGTTCCAAGTCACGCTCCATGGCCAACTAATGCATGGGGGGGGTGAAGCTGGGTCGGGTGGTGAATAATGTGCGATCAGTGTACGCCTACGCCAAACAAGTTGCCGAGGATGCAGAACTTTTGAAGTCACTGGGCTTTCAGCCTAGTATGCCACAGTACATGTGGAGCGAACGGATCTTACCATCGCTGGAAGTGTTCAAAGTAGTGTTCGGCCATTGCGATGTCGACCAGAATTTTTCGTGCCCAGCGAAGCGCCTTGGCCAAAAGAAGCGTGGGGCGACAAACTTGGAGCAGTCGTGAATCAAATCCGATCGAATGACGACTACGCGGACCAAGTCGCCACGGATGGAGATCGCTTGGATGCCATCGGAAGAGATACTCCCTGGGTGTGAACCAGCATGCAACCGAAGATTGATGTTGTGTGTGAGTTGTGTATCTGTTGTTATAGGAACACAAGGAACGTGGCCGTTGGATATGGGAACAGGCAGAAGGGAGCAAAAGGAAAAGCAAAGGCTTGGAGAAAATAAAAACACTTTGAATTTTTCGAAGAAAATAGCAAGTCACATCACAAAAATCCCGCAAAACCAAGATGTTGATGCGATGGCGACCATCGCTGGCTGTGGCGACCACCGTGGTGCGTCGTCCTCTGTGGACGCAACGCGCAACACGAGCGCTGTCAACAGCTGCCGAAGGAGAGGAAGAAACGACGGATCCGCCATGCACTGCGGAGACAACGCGTGTGATCACAGTTCCAAAGGGAACCAGCGAGAAAGAAACGCGTGAATTTGCGCTGCTGTCGTCAGCACTCAAGGCGTTTTACCAGAAAGCAGGCCACTTTATTGTGCCTTTGAACTTGCGCTGTGTGTCTGCCTCCGAAGATGTCACTTACGCACTCGGGAAGGATGTTCATGCACGTGTCTATGGCCGTGTTCAGGACTCGAGGGAGATTGACTGGCCAGAAGACGTGCTCACTGAAGAATTGCGGATTGGTCGGGTGCTCAAGAAATTGATGAAGAATGAAAACCACCGACTGATCTACCCAGACGTCGTGTCAGAGCTGCATACGATGGGATTCCCAGTGGACGAAGCAGCGAAAGACTGGCGTTTGTTTGTGTGGAACCATCAGTTTATACCAGCGCTGACCACGTACCACAAGGTTGAAGGTCATGCGATGGTACCAGTTGCGTTTAAGGTGCCTCATGGGGACCCAGTGTGGCCAGAGACAACGTGGGGCCTCCCGCTTGGCAATCGTGTGAGTGACATCCGCACAAACGAGAGTAGGTTGGCGCCACAGCAACTGGCGGATCTTGATCGACTCGGGTTTTCGTTGAGTGTCAGCCAAGCCGAATGGGATACACGGATCATACCGTCATTCAAGGTATTCGCAAATCAGTATGGGCATTGCCGTATTCCAAAGAAATACATCGTTCCGAGCCAGGCTCCATGGCCAACGGAAGCATGGGGAATGAACCTGGGTAGCGTTGTGACCAGTATCCGATCTCGGACCCTGTATGTCAAGCAAGTTGCGGATGATGCGGATCTTCTCGAGACACTGGGCTTCCAACCGGACATATTTAAGTATCTGTGGAGCGATCGGATCCTTCCAGCGCTTGAAATGTTCAAGCAGGTGTACGGCCACTGCGATGTGGGCGAGAAGTTCGTGGTGTCCAGCGAGGCGCCTTGGCCAGAAGAAGCGTGGGGCGAGCAACTTGGGCTAACCGTGGATTTAACCCGATCCCACGGCATCTTCACTGACCAAATGGCCAAGGATGCTGATCGCTTGGACGCGCTGGGATTCGTGTGGGATTCGTTGGACAACAGGTGGACACAAGTGGTTCTTGCAAGTCTTGAAATGTACTTCAATCTGCACGGTGATACCCACATCCCTTCCAACTTTGTGGTCCCAGCGAAAGAACCTTGGCCCAGAGAAGCGTGGAGTTTCAAGCTTGGGATGTATGTGCAAAACATGTAACAATATGGCAACTTCGCCAAGGAGACCAAGCGAGCCTCCCAGCGATGGGGCTGGACTGGTCACTGCGGAAAAGCCAGTACAACAAAAAAGGTTGTTGACACTACCACTACCTCTACTCCAATGAAAGAGAGGCCACTTGTCTTAATGGTAGTAGTAGTCGTGGAGTAGCCTTGGAGCATGGCCCACACCACTTCTAACACGCAAATTCACTCATCGTACACGAGTGTGGTTTTCCCACACGCATCAGCAAGATGTTTCCCCACACACAGACTAACTAATATACACAACAATGTCGTCCAGGGTTGGCTCTGCCAACATATTGGTGTTGATTCTTGGCGTACTACTTACTGTACATCGGCTTGGGGCTGGAATGGAACACCAGTTTCTCACACTTGCCGCCCATCGTTATGGCTCCGAGCCTTCTCTTCGCTCTCACGGGTCCGTTTGATCGCTTTCATGCGGCTACTGCAGTCCAAGTCCAACGAGACAACCCTGCGTGGGCGTGGATTCAAAATGTTGGCATTTGAGCCAGCAAGTTCCCATACAACCGTCAGCATTTTGACAAGCTGCACAGCAACGCCCCTGCCGCCGCGATGGGCTTGTTGCCCGTGTCACGGCCGACCGACTCGACGCCGCAAACCGCTCGTAACTGGTCACTGGGCACCACACCATGCACGCCCCATCGAGACGACACATACGCCACGCCGGCTCGTCAAGAAGCAAAAGCGCCCTCCGTAGATGAAAACAGCCAAACGCACGGTGGCACACGTCCCAGCAGGCCTTCTTGGTGTGGAGCTTGGCGCGGAGTGAATGAATGTCGCTGCCTTGGATATCAGTGTGGATCGCTCACAAGAGATCCCGTACAAACAAAGCCGACTTGGTGCTCACGTGTTTTGACGACGACCGTGCCGCGGCTTTTTTTTTTCTTGAGCCAGCAGGTGCTACAGAACGTATTGCCAAACGTGTGGTCACCAAGCTTTCGTTGAGCAACCACGAGGTCCACGTACTCGGCCACGTATAGACGGCGATGGATGAGCTCCGTCAAAGGAAAAAGAAGCGTTGATAGAAGGCAGCAGAGGCCTTTCTTGCCTCGTTATCCTGTGAGGTGTGGCGACGGCGACGACTAAGCTTGTGACAAGACATATCAGCAGCGTTCAGTTTGCGTTGTATTTGTCGTTGTTCAGTATGGTGGCGTCGGCTCTGACAGCGTATTCAACATTCAAAAAGGTTATATGATGTTCCACCACATCCGATACACTGTATATTGTCAGACGACTGAGAGATGGAGTCCCCACACCGTTACCTCACAGCCAATGTCCTTCGTGCCCAGGAGGCAGCAGAGTCTCTACCCTACTCTACGGCGCTGCGTCAAGCGCAACACCATCTAGTCTCTAGTCTTCAGCGCATATCCACCCGAGACCAATCGCTTGCAACCGCTCGGAATCTCGTCGGCGCTGCTCCGCGTAGTCGTTTCGGTACTTGATGTTATGCAAAAAGTGTCCTGGTTTCAATCCCCAAGCTCTTTTGATCCAGGGAGATTGCGATGGAACGACAAAGTCACGCGTAATGTCCATGTGACCAAACATCCAGAAGTACATTTCCAGTGTTGGAAGAACAATGGTCTTCCACCGGTTGTCATACGAATCCCACACAAACTCGATCGCCTGTAAGTGATCGGCATCACGC
>JAADWJ010000225.1:0-32108 GCA_023336165.1 Pythium monospermum
GCGCCAACAAGCTGTTTATCAGTGAGTGGAGTTTGGCCAACACGGGCCAGTTCCGTGACCCAGATTCGCCCGATTTTGCAGCGTGGGCTCGCGCTCAGATCAAGGTGATGAACCAAGCTCAGGCTGGCTGGTGCTACTGGAGCTGGAAGATCGATGGTGACGAAAAGGAAGGAGCCTTTGAAGCCTGGTCGGCTCGCTCGGTCTTGCACCGTGAGCCTCTGCGCCAGATTCTGTTGACGCCTCAGTAAGCGGTCCTCTTGAGAAGGTCTCTCTTTGGGATCGCAGTGGGCAGTGAACCTCACTTACCCCTCTCTCCACGTCGCTCTCATGTCGCTCATCGAGTTGTGAATGAAGCAACAATAAAAAATCGGAAATGGACCTGATGCCGACGACGTCGTAGTAAAATGGATTGTAAAAAAGAACGAAACAGCCTCTAAAATGTACTAAAAATGTGAAATCATGTTTAAACCTCATTTAGACGTTTTACTGTGGTTTTGCTTGTTGTTTGGAGGAGCATGTTCATCACCAGCGAGCAGCATATGATGTGGTGAAAGGGTCGACTGCGCAGGTTGTTTACTCATGAGAAGGAGTCGTTTTCATGGATGTGTATTATGCATTTTTTGTTGTATTGATTTCTTGCCGCGCACTACAGTACTTACTCCCCAGGACTTGATCATCTCGAGTTATACATTTCGCGGTATTTTCCTCCACTTCCTTGGTGAATCTTGTTCCACTTCGACTGCTGCCGTCTCTATTCTATGGAGCGGCGCCGTCTTTGTCTTTGAGCAACGCTCGTGTTTGCATGCCCTTCTTGAAGGCCTTGACAACACGAATTTGGGCACGCAGACGAGAAAAGCCACGCACCCACAGCTCTTGGCCACGGCCAGTCATAGGCGCTTGCTCTTGAATACCTTCGGCGTCGCGGCAGATTGCCATCCAATTCGGTGCATCCTTGACCGAGATCAAGCGCAGCAAAAGGCCAAATGGGAGCGACAAGGCACCAAGCGCCATGCAAACGAGCCACTGCTCAATGTTGAGTGCCTTACAGCCAAACGTACGGCCACTCCATTGCACCAGCACGACTTGCATCAAGATCTGGAAAACAGCGACTTCCATGTACACGTGGTTCTTGGTGAGACCGGTGAAAATATTGATTTCATCATGGATTTTACGCGCGTTGAGCTCATTGAAAAGTTGGAACCATACAAACGTGTTGAACACGATCGTCATGTGGACCGTGGGGTCGTCCGTGTTGAAGTCGGATTCGGGATTTTCCTCTTGCTTCTTCCTCAAATCGTCGTATCGGCCAGATTCAATGTCAAAGAGCGTGTCACCGTAAAAGACCAACACCAGGAGAACGATCAACTGGAGCAAGGACTGGCCCAAGATATGCTTGGTCATCTTCTTGGAAAGCAATGGCTGGGTCTTTGGGTATGGCTTGCGTTCCAGCAAGGCATGGGTCGGTTCTTCGGTCGCCAACGCAAGCGAGGCAAACGAATCCATGATCAAGTTGACCCACAACATCTGGATCGCGGTCAATGGCGACTGCTCCAAGAGCACGGCGCCGATGACAGCGAGCGTGATCGCGACAACGTTAACGGTCAACTGGAATTGCAAAAACTTGGAGATCGAGTCGTACACGTTACGGCCCCACTTGATAGCATTCACGATCGAGCTGAAGTTGTCGTCCATCAAGATGATATCCGAAGCATCCTTGGCGACCGACGTACCACAAATACCCATCGCAAAGCCAACATTTGCCTTCTTCAAAGCCGGTGCATCGTTTGTGCCATCGCCCGTGACAGCGACAACTTGTGGGCCATGGGGCACCAAGTTGGACTGCATCAAACCAGACACTAAAACGTACTTGTCCTTTGGCGACGACCGCGCGAGCACGCGAAGCATTGGCCAGATTTTGTCAAATTCGGATTGGATAATGTTGCCAGAGGCATCCAACACGCGCGTGCGGAATTCGAGGCCTTCCATGATAAGCGAGCCATCACCAGGCTTGGTGATGCCACACTTGCTAGCAATCGATCGCGCGGTGGTGATGTTGTCGCCCGTCACCATGCGCACGGTGATACCGGCGTTCGCACAATCCACAATCGCACCGGGCACTTCTGGACGCACAGGGTCTTCAATGCCAACAATGCCAATACAAGTCAAGTCTTTTTCGACTTCCTCATCCGACCATTTCATGATTTCGGCGGCTGAGACATCGACATCACGGTACGAGAGACACAGCGTACGGTACCCTTGCGAGGCGTACTTTTCAATCACATCGGCGCCAATGCGCACACGGCGGCTCGCATCCAGTGGACTAGTCGTACCGTCGACGTTTTGCACGCTGTTACACAATTCCAGCACGACTTCCGTGGCACCCTTTGTGTAGATACGGCAGCTAGACTCGGTTTTCTTGACGATCACCGACATGCGCTTTTTGGCACTGCTGAAAGTGAGCATATGCGCAATCTCGGTCGATTCGCGCACGTCTTTGTAATCGACACCCGCATCGCGAACAAATTGAAGAAGTGCACACTCGGTCTTGTTACCAGTGTGTTCAGGCTGGCCGCCTTCCGCCTTTGGTGGCAAGATCTCGGCCGTGGAGTTCACACCGACACCGTTGTAAAACACATCCTTGGTCGCATCGGAAAGAACTGCCGAGGCTTCAGCTGCGGTCGAAAACTCCTTGTCACCAATCCAGAGCTGCATGACCGTCATACGGTTGGTCGTGAGCGTACCAGTCTTATCGGAGCAAACAGTGGTCGCACTGCCCATGGTCTCACAGGCATCCAAGTGGCGCACCAAGTTGTTATCGGCCAACATTTTCTTGACCGAGTACGCCAATGCAATGGTGACAGCAAGAGGGAGGCCTTCTGGGATCGCGACCACCAAGACCGTGACACCGATGATGAAAAACTTTAGGTAATGGGTGATCGCAGATCGGCTCCAGTCTTCCTTGTCGACCACAAAAGTCTTGATCGAGTACCGCGTACACATCGCAAGAAACACCACCACCGCCATGACAGTGCCAAGCTTGCCAATGAGAATCGTGAGACGGTACAGCTTTCCTTCAAGAGGCGACTGGGACTCTCCATCATCGTCATAGTCAGCCGATCCAGCATCCTTGGACGCGTCTGGCTTGGGTGTCGCCATCTCCAAGTACGCCGTGTCGTCACCATCGACAACTGCCGCCGCGTCCGGTTCTTTCTTGTCCCCTTTCTGCTTGCCGTTGATCAGCTTGCGGATGATGCCTGCCTGCGAGTTTTCGCCGACGGCGACCACCAACATCTTGCCAAGGCCTTCCATGACTTTCGTGCCGGACAACAAGAACGGGTTCTCGGCGTTCTTGGTCAAGAGATCGGTCTCGCCGGTCATCGCGCTTTCATCCAGCTTGAGTTCGATTTGGTCAAAGACAATGCCATCGGCAGGCACGATATCACCAAGATCCACACGCACAATATCACCCACAAGCAAGTTGAACTTGCTCACTTCGGCCGGCGCGCCATTACGGATCACTTTGATGACTTCATCATCCTTGATCGAGTTCAATGCGCGGAATTGCTTTTCCTTTTGGTAGTCATTCACAGCCGCGACGATGGTGACGATCAACACGGCGATAATGATACACGTGCCTTCAATCCACCCAGTTTCTGGATGTTCTCCGACCGACATTTCCAAGACAATGGAAATCACACCGGCGATCGCCAACGCGATGATCGTGATATCTTGCGCTGCGTCCCACATGAGCTCCAAAAGGCTTTTGGACTTTGGTGGTTCAATGTAGTTCTTGCCAAAGAAATCTTCACGGCTTTTCAAATCGGTGGCATTGCTGTTGTCGAGACCTTGACGGATATCGACGTGGAGCGCCTCGGCGACCCCGGCGACACCACCGAGGCTCGCGAGCTGCGCGCCTTGTTCTTCATGTTTGGTCTCCACAAGGCGAATCAAGTCGCCCGTGACCAAACGATACGTCATACTGCTGGCTGTCTTGACCCTTGGTGTCCCGGACGTTGGTTGACGCGAGGGAAGCGGGGGAAATGGACAATGAGGGGGGAACTGTTCTCAAGGATCGTTCTCTCTCTCTCTCTGTGAGACAAAACGTTTGTGTCCTTGTCTTCTGTTCCCGAGTTCTTGTTCTGCTTTGCAGCTGGGATCCCGGCTTCGCTTCCTTGTTTTTGGTTTTTTGTGTTCTGTAGGTTTTTACGAGTTGGTTGTGTGGTGGCGTGCCATGCAAATTAAGTCGGGACAGTTTGGTTGCTCGAAAAGGAAGGGATTTGAAGACGAGACACGGGGAAGGGGTGGGTCAGATATCGTCCCATCGACCAAAGCCGGTGGGTACCCACGGTACTACGTTGTGAACTGTACCTCAATGTACCTTTATCTATTTACAGAGGCGCACTAAACATCTCAAAATGATACACAAGGAAAACAATCCGTATAGGAACATATGCAGTATTAGGTTTTGCTGTTGTATCGTTTTGTGAAAATTCAGAGTGCATCAGTCCAACAGTGAATTACAGCCAATCACTGGGACAAGGTTCAGCAGTGATTGACTGCACTCAGATTCGACAGCTTGGCCACCACCTGTGATCACAGCCCGACACCCATCGACCAAGATTCGATCATCTGTCCTGTGTGGTCGGTGATGTGCCGGCAAGATTCACGTGCAAACTGTGCGTCGAGGTGGTCCGGATCGCATGTGGAGTCCCGACACGTTTCTCGACTAAAAGACGAACCCATTCAATTACGTCGAGGGGGAGACTTCGGATGTGTAGTGTATGTGGGACAGCAACACAGTGCTGCATGACCATTTGCGTTGTTTCTCGTTCGCACCCATCGTGGCGATGGCTGTTCGATGGGTTCTGGGTCAGGATCGATTTCCTTGCTGACGGCCGTGTGTCCACCACGTACAGCAGGCCTGTACAACGCTCAATCGATGGGTTCTCAAAGCCCCTGAGATGACTCAATATCTGTGAGCCAGGAAACGAGTGTGCACAGTGCACCCTGGCACAGAATTAGTCCTCCATTGTGTCACACACTGTACCGTACTGTACAACGTGCTCGTGATGTTGGGCGGATTGAACTGGGCATGCTGCACTCATGCCCGTGCTGTTAAATGCCCGTGGTTACGATCTGTACTCTCCGATGCACGAATGAGATGCGAACGCCCGACGCTGCATACACTACTGCCAATCTACGTGCAACTGTGTGTGGGTGGGTGGGGTCTTTGCTCATGGCGAAAACCTGCAGGCAGTGAGAAGCAAAGCCAATGCAGCAACAAACAAGGTCAACTCGAGTGGCTCATGATTTGTGTCTCAGCGAATCCCCTCAAGCACATGCCTCACTATCAATATCACTGCACGACTCGATATACGGCGACAAATTGGATTGTTCACCACCACAAATCGCATGGGGGTCGAAAACAATGAACTCGAACATAGAGAGATGTCTTAGGATACTTTTTTGGATTGGAATGATTATCTATCTATTGCTTACGCAGTCTTGCTACCCTTCACAACACCAACCTGAGCTGGGCGCAAGCAGCGCGTATTGATGAGGTAGCCAGGCTTCATAAGTTGACCGATCGTACCGGCCTCCTTGGTTGCGTCTTCGTACTCGAAGAGAGCATCATGGAAATTTGGGTCAAACTTGTCCCCAACTTCCCCAACAGGAACGATCTTAAATTCGCCAAACACCTTCTGCAACTGAGCATCCGTCATGACGACACCTTCGTGGAGCGTCTTGATGGCCGCCAGTGTGTGGTCTGGGTGGAGCTCTTCAATGGAAATGCTGCTGTGGGCGCGCTTGAGGTTATCCGAGACGTCCAACAAACTCTTGGCAAACTTGGTGATCGCAAACTCACGCGCGTTCTGTTCGTCACGGCGCGAGATGCGACGCACATTCTCAGCATCCGCGAGCGCACGCAACAGACGGTCGTTCATATCGTTGGCCTTGCCCTTCAGATCTTCAACCTCCTTCTTCAACGCTTCCACGTCCACAGCCGCATCCACAGGCTCTTCCTTGGCGGCAGCCTCAGCTTCGACAGCAGGCTTTTCCTCGTTGAACCGCGCGCCAGTCGCACAGATTCCACGCGCTTGTTGTGACGCCACACGGCCCAGGTTCACTGATCGCGAGAGCAATACACGACGCAACATCTTTGTCAATTTCTTGTTTTGCTTGCTTCCACAACCTTCCGTTGTTGGGTTTTTTCGTTGCTGTCAAAATTGACTGGGGCGCTGCCGTCGATGCCGACGTCACAAGTTTGCGACACCAAATGCGTAAAAACCCTTTTTACGCTTCGAATTTGACGTTGAACATTCTGTTCGTTTCCAAATGTACCAGTATACATCTATGTGTATACTAAGGGTGTGTATAGTTTCACATGATAGCGTATACCAGATATCACCAGCCAACAGCATTGAAAATGGGGACGCGAAGCAAGCAACGCAAGTCTGCAGCACAAGCGGCAGGCACATCGAATGGTGGCCCACTTTCGAACGAAGAGCAACTGCAGCAACAAGTACTGCGTCACTACGCGAAGACAGTCTACTTCAATGATCTTTGGAAGTCTTTCATGGGTAAAATGTCCGGCTTGGTGCTGCTCATGACCGTTCTCGTGCTTCAGCGAATGCACCACAGCAAGAGCGGGCTCACTTTTGTCGCTGCATTCGAATTTCTCTCTTTGTTGGTCGCCATTGCGTCTCTACTGTTTACGCGACGTTGGTGGAAGCCACTCATGGCGTTCAAAGTTGCATTTTCGTTCAGTTTACTTCAGTCGTTCTGGTTCGCGCATTCCTATTACCGTCGCAAGACCGAGCAAGACCATGAGATTGGCGACTTGCTGCCCGACCAACTTCCATTTGGTACGATGTATTTCGTGTTTTGCTGGATTTCGGATCGGTTCATGATGCGCTCGCAAGACCTGGCCAAGAAGACTGCCGAAGACGTCCAGGAAGTTCTCAAGAAGGCAAACTAAGACACTGCATGCCAGAACTTTGATGTACTCGTTTGGAATGTCGATCTCACAGTACCGGTAGTCAAGGATAAAGGAGCGTCGAGCGTATAGGTAGCGTTTAGGACGAAGTGAACAAAAAAGTCCTATTTGGCCATTTTGGGCGATTGAAGATGCGTGATGTTGCTTGAATGTGATCCCAGTCGAGTAGCTTTCCGCTCCAAAAAACACTTGCATTTTTTCAGCAGACCAAACAAAAATGAGGTATCGCGAAGATCCTGAGTGGGCGGATGTGCCCAAGATCCCACAGGATGACGGGCCGAGCCCCGTTGTGCGCATTCTCTACTCAGAGGACTGTACGTTTTGCTTGTGTGTATGCCTGTATCCAGTGTCCCGGCGCGACAGTGAGCTCATCCGAATATCATGGTTTTCCTCTTGTAGTTATCGATGTCATGGACTGTTTCCGCGGCGTGTTGCGATTGAACGAATTCAGCGAGCGCACGCTCAACCTCACGCTGGACGTGATCGACGCAAACCCAGCGAATTACACGGCGTGGCATTTCCGGCGCAAAGTGCTGGACGCGCTCAATGCGAACCTCTACGATGAGCTCGCGTACACGGAAGCCATGGCGCTGGAGAACCCGAAAAACTACCAAATTTGGCACCATCGCCGTGAAATTTGCAGCGCACTGCACGACGGAAGCAAAGAAAAGCAGTTCTCGGCGCGCGCGATCGACGAAGACGCCAAAAACTACCACGCATGGGCCCATCGCCAATGGGCCATTCGTACGTTTGCGCTGTGGGACGGCGAGCTCGCGTACATTGACAAATTGCTTGTGGACGACATCCGCAACAACTCGGCGTGGAACCAGCGGTTCTTTGTCATCAAACACACAACGCCCATGGCTGTGGACGACCGCGAGCGCGAGATGGAGTACGCGTTTGCCAAGATCACCATCGCGCCTCATAATGAAAGCCCCTGGAATTATGTGCGTGGTATGGCGCGTGGCCAGGAAACGGCATTCGCCGCGCTGCTCAAGACCAAATGCACCGAGATCTTGGCACAGCATGCGGATTGCGTGTTTGCGGCTGCGCTGCTGGTGGATGTGTACGCCAGCGAAGGCACTGTGGACGCTGTGGAGGCGGCCAAAAAGGTACGGGTTCCCATAACACAAAAGGCAACAAAATAAAAAATCTGACCCAAGTTTTGTGGACAGCTGATTGAGAAACTGGAGAAGGAGATTGATTTGCCTCGCGTCACCTACTGGCAGTTCCGACGAATGGCGTTGAAGGTGACTAACTGAGAGATTTGAGAAGAGGACATGATATCCTATCCCCAGATACACTGGTACCGCAAGATCATCACTGCAAAAAAAAAAGAAGATAGAATGGAAAAAAAAGAAAAAAACGAATACCCACGCTCTGCCATTCACCCTGCGTTGTACCAACTCACGTTTTTTTTTTTTTTCTTGTTTCCTATACATGCGACTGACTCTGCTCTACATCTCTTTTCTCCCCAACACACTGGCCTTCAACGGTTGTTTTGTTTGGGATCTTGCCTAATAATTGGCAGGGAACCCAGTGACTGCGACCATGTCTTCGACCTTGTTGCCGTTCACAAGGAATTCCAATTTGACACGCATCAATACTTGTTTCTGCACAAAAAAAAACACACACACAGAAAAACGTGAGCTGAAGAAGACACATACCAAAAACAAGCAGAATATATACCTCGCCATGCATCGAGTTTTGGATCTTGACCATTTGCGTGACAGTGCCACCACCGGTGGGCAGGCTATCGCCGCTTGGCGGATCCATTTTCAGTTTGATGAATTTTGGAAACGCCGCCAGAAACACAAAATTGGTCAACGGCACGGGGCTGTTGTTGCGGATGGTGGCCACGATGTACGTGATCGAAAGGTTGTCCTTGTTTGGCTTGGATAGCTCCAAATCGATGGTCAGTCCGTTCTTTTCGTATGCGCGCACTTGTGGGTTTTGGGGTACGGCCGGTGCAGCAGCGGCGGCGGGAGCACCGAAATCAAGAAGACTGAGAAGATCAGCACCACCACCACCGGCAGCAGCAGGTGCTGGTGCAGGGGCAGGAGCAGCTGCTGGTCCCGTCGAGAACAGATCGGCCAGCAGATCCACTGCCGCAGCAGGAGCTGGTGCTGAAGCTGCCGCGGACGAGCTACCACCACCGGTCCCAAAGATGTCGTCCAAATCGAACAAGTTCTGCGGCGCGGCTTGTGGTTGTTGGGTAGGTGGCGCCTGCACTGCAGCAGTAGTCTTGGCTGGCTCCAGCGGCGCGCCACTGCTGCTCATGGAATCCATCTTGTCGTCCAGCAAATCGCCATGGAAAGCACGGATCTCACCATCATCAGTCGTTTGGCGCGACTTGACTTTGGTCAAATCAATGGCCGGCATGGTCGCCAGCACGCCTCCACGCAACGAATCCCACGTAGGTTCACTGAGCGTCGTGTATTCACAGGCGCGTTGCTGGAGCTCGACGATCATTGAGGTATTGAAACTTGCGATCATGTGACGCAGTTTTTGAATTTCACTTGTGCTTTGGAACCGCGTGGTGAGCTTGAGCACGGCGTTCAATGCGTAGGCCTTGGTGATCTCGGTCGCCGCGTGGTAGCGCAAGATTTTCTTGAACAACTCAACGACCGTGAGCTCGGTGACTTTGGTTTTCTCGACAAGTGGCGACCCATCGCCGTCGCTTCCTGCGGTCGGTGGGTCCACAAGTAAAAGTGCACCGTACTCGCCGACACACCAAATGCCCACGTGGACAAGCGCCAATTGGGAAATATCATCTTGCAGCGCGCGGAAAAGCTTGTGCACGACGTACCCGTGCTCACTGGGCGTGCGCTGGATGAGCGAGATGAGCGAATTGCTTATTCTTTCGTCTGGTAGCGTCGCACCGGCGATCGAAAGCATCGTGATCAGCGTGTCAATATGCCAGCGCTCGGAGCGAGCGTACCGGTCCGCGACATCTACAATCCCAACAAACGATGTATCATCAGTACAACAGGTAGCTAGCTATCCATAGCAGCGCCAACCACCCGGCCACATACCGGCAATCTTGGAGCATAGCGCTGGCTTTTGGTCGTTTGGTGCGATGACCAAGTAGTTGAGCATTTCCCGCGCAAGTGGTTGAATATTGGACGAATTCGCAAGCGCATGGACCAACTCAAAGGCGCGTTGGCGAATCGACGTGTCTGGGTCTTTCAGGCAGTCCACGATCGTGTTTGTGTGGCGCTGCACGGCTGCCGCATCGCTGTGGATGACTTTCGAGAGCGTATTCAGCGCCACGTATCGGATATTATTGTCACGGTTGAGCAAAAAGCGGCCCAAGATATTGATCGCGAGCACTTTGAGCCCATTGTCGCTTTCAATGGCCATGATCGTGAGCACACACTCGTACAGAATCGCATTGCCAGCGTTTTTGGCCGTCTCCGTGTTGGTCGCGACTTGGGCGAGCACATCGTTCATGGCTTCGCTGGCTTCTTCATTTCCTTTGCCCAATAAACGCAACAGCTTGAGGATGCCAACTTGTAAAAACGGATCGACGATGCCACCGACGTCGTACTCGGACGAGTACCCCATCGACAGCAAGTTGCGCAAATCCCGTACAAGCGTCGGCACCAGATCTTCAAAAAACCGCTGGTTCGACTGGTCCAAGAGGATCACTTCTCGGATCAAGTGGATGCCGGCAAGCAGCACGCCGTGGTTCTTGGTGCGCAGTAAGCCATGGATCGACTCGGCAAAGTCCTCTACGAGCTCTGGCACTTGCTGGAAGACCCGCACGGCCGCGAGTGCGGCTTTTTTACGCAAATTGTCGTTGTCGCCGCGCAAAACCTTGTCGATATCCATCACCAAATCCCGCCCCATGTCGGCCTGTTGAAACAGAGGAAAGGCACCCACGCATGTGTGAGTACTCGACAAAAAACAGAGTTGTGGGTGTGGATGACGTACATTTGCCACGTTGCCCACGGCAGTGAGCGCCAAGCCGGCGATGAAATGGTTCGGGTTGTTCAAATCACTGGAAAAAAAACAAAAGAATTTCTCAAGTGTCAATATCACAGCCATAGAAACAAAGTCAGCACAACAGACAAAACAACGTACTTCTTCACGGAGTTGGTCACAAGCGTCAGCACATCTTCTTGTTCCGTCAGCAGCAAAATTAAACCCTTTTCACGCAAAAAAAATAAAAAAATAATAATACACAACGTCAGAGATATTTACCAAAGAAGCCTTCGGTGATGAACCCATTTTTAAAGAAGAAAACGCACCAAGTAGCCCATGCGCTTTTCGGCAAAGTACGGGCTGGCGATCAATTTGACACATTCCATTTGGCCAAAATGCGATGGGTACCCGAGCATATGGATGAACAGCATCTTGGCGACATTGCGAGACCGGTGCTGTTTGTCTTGGTCTTTGAAGGCCGTGCGGATGAGCGCGCTTTCTTTCGCGATCACGGCGCGCTCTTCGGCCGCCGTCTTACACTGGCGCACGCTCTTGATCAGATCCGTGAGTTTTTGCGTCATTTTTTGTTGTTGTGATTATAACTTGGAAATCGAACAGCTTCAATCGCTGAGATGAAGTGTTCTGTATGCGGCTACGATGCAGACACCCTACAGTCACAAGGGAAGGATAGGGACGCTCTGGTTACTGTCGCTTCCTTTGACTCACGGCGCAGCTTGTTCGACGTGGAGCTCTTGCTTTGGGGCTTCACACGGTGAAGTGAGGGGAGCAGGGGGCTGACAACTGATTGGGTGGATTATTGACCAATCAAACATCGCCAAATGAACAGAGAAATCCAGTTTGATGCATGGATAATATCCAGATTATACGTGACGTGTGACGAATGGCTTCGTGTGCCAATTCCAGAACCCCACCATGACGGACAGATAGATATGCTTGCGTTGGGTGTGTGTCAACTATATTTTCATGTGTGATTTCATTACGGAGGATCTTTTTAACGTTCCTCCCCATCCTTTGCTCCATAGAAACCGTTTACAGCGCCATACGTGGCACAAACGCTGGGATATCGGTGATCGCACGTCCAAGGATGAGCGCGTGGATATCGTGGGTGCCTTCGTAGGTGTTCACGGCCTCCAAGTTGACCGAGTGGCGGATGATGTGGTACTCATCCGAGAGGCCATTTCCACCAAGCATATCACGTGCATTCCGAGCGATCTCAAGCGCCTTTCCACAAGAGTTACGCTTGACCATGGAGATGAGCTCCACGGGCGCCTTGCCTTCGTCCAACAGGCGACCGACTTGCAGGCAGCCCTGAAGGCCGAGCGCGATCTCAGTGTTCATGTCCGCGAGCTTCTTCTGGATCAGCTGGTTGCTGCATAAACAAATGAAACTCAGTTCGTTAGCGCGTCATCGATCAGCACACAAGCTTCCCATTGATGGAGGAGAGACGTACGCAGCAAGAGGAGCACCAAACTGGCTACGGTCGAGCGTATACTGGCGAGCCACGCTCATGCACGAGTCTGCTCAAGCAACCAAACCCAAACACCAACATACACAGTGAGCTGTCTGTTCACCTGGGCCCTGCAAAAGCGATATTGGAACGTACACGCAGCGCCCAGAGCTCCCCACGCGATGCCAAAGCGAGCACTGTTGAGGCACGTGAATGGACCCTTGAGTCCTTTCACCTTGGGGAGCATGTTCTCCTTTGGCACTTCAACATCTTCCATGAAGATCTATCATAACCATGGCACTTCGTCAATATACTGCGCAGAATTCAGGATACTCCCATAGGATGCGGAACGAACCATGCCAGTCGCGGACGCCATGAGGGTGGCCTTGCCGTGAATGTACTGGGTGGTGAGTCCAGGGAAGTCCTTGTCCAGAAGGAAGCCGCGGATATCGCCTTCGTCATCCTTCGCCCAGATGAGAAACACATCGGCAATCGGCGCGTTTGTGATCCAGTTCTTGGATCCGTTCAAGATGTACTTGCCGCCTTGGAGCTTGGCGCGGGTCTCCATCGACGATGGGTCCGACCCGTGGTTTGGCTCCGTCAAGCCAAAGCAGCCAATGATCTCACCAGTCGCGAGCCGTGGCAAGTACTTTTCTTTCTGGGCATCCGAGCCAAACGTGTTGATCGGGTGCATGACCAGCGACGACTGCACACTCATGGCCGAGCGGTAGGCGCTGTCGACTTGCTCCACGGCGTTGGCGATCAGCCCGTACGACACGTAGCCGACGCCCGCGCAGCCGTAGCCTTCGATGGTTGGGCCCAAGAAGCCCATCTCGCCCATCTCGCGCATGATGGCCTTGTCGAAAGTCGCATTGCGGTTGGCTTCCACGATGCGCGGCAAGAGCTTGCCCTGGCAGTAATCATTCGCTGATTTCTATCACACACAGAAAAAGAGAGGCTGTTAGTCAGTGGATATAGGTAGCCCCCATCAACAACTGTGGGTATGCGTGCGTACCTGGATCATGTGCTCCTCATCCGTGAGCTGGCCTTCGAGCTGGAGTGGATCTTTCCAGTTAAAGGTCGCGCGGCCAGCCGAGGCCATCGAGCGTGACTGCTGCTGAGTCGCTCGAAGCGCAGTGCGAGGCAAGTTGCGGACGGCAAACATGGTGGCGAACTTGGAGCTGTCGGTTGTTCAATCTGCGAATGAGTCTCGCTTGGCTTGGGCGTGCGTCCACCGGCAGTCAGACTCTGCAGACGGATGCAAGTGAGCTGGTGGGGTCTGCACACGAATGCTTTTGATTGGATGTTTCCATGGGGCCAGACAAACTGCCAGCTGGGGAAAAAAAACGGTTTGACTTGGTTGAAGTATGGGTTTCATACGTACTGTGGAAGACAAAATAGTATTTATGCCAACAGCAACCTCAAGTTGACCGAAGGTGGCCCACCAGTTGGTCAGCGACGTCACTATACGTAAATACGATTTTGACCACTTTCGTAAAAACTGTGGTTGAGGATAAGTGAGGGACGGCTGTCCCTCATTTAACTGGAGGCAACCTTGCAACCAAGAGCCAACAAAGCGACGATGGACAAAGGAGGAAGCGGCACCGACAGCAGCAGCATGAAGGAGGTGCACATGAACGTAGCGAACGCTGCGTTGAGTAAGGAGGATTCCGATCCAACAAAAAGCCACTTAGGCGATAGTGCAGACTTCGTGGAGGTGCCCCAAACTGGCCACGAAGGCGAGAGCGGTGACGACGATGACGACGACGACGACGACGACGTCCCGCCTCAATTCAGTGAAGGTGCTGAGGGTGACGACCACGACGAAGAGGCTGTGCGTAATGGCGATGAGTACGGTCCAGAAAACCCGCTCCATGGGTCGGATGAGTATGATCCTGCACATCCAGAGCCAGCGCATGCTCAGGATGAATACGATCCAGCGAATCCAGGGGCCGAACCTCCAGTGGAAACGAATGGCGCCGAGTTGGCAAAACCATCCACTGCTTCTTCCACTTCTACTACCTCCAGTCCGAGCGCTGGGAAGCGCAAGCCTTTGAGTCCCTTTGTCTCTCGTAGCCCAAAGCGTCCTCGTCTGGACGACAAGCCCGACCAGCGTGGGTTGCGGGACTCGGCGTGGGACCGACTCATGGATCTGGAGTCCACGGGCGAGTTCAAGATCGCGCAAGTCAGTCGCGCGGCCTTCTCTGCCATCGCCGCGCTTCCTGAGTTTGCGCAGTACGCGATCATCGCGCGGTTTGCACGCACGCCATTGAAAAACATTCGCGATAAGAACGCACTGATCACGAGTCTGCATCAAGAGTACCTGGTCGAAAACCCGCATCTCAGCTCGCTGAAACCCGTGGCTGTGTTCGCGGTGGATGGCTTGGTAAAAGAAAAAGAAGATGACGATGATGAAACGCGTGGCCGGTTTGAGTTTGGGTACGCGCCCCCGATGCCCACCACGGGCGTGTCGTCTGTGCAAATCCCGTTTCGACGTGATAAGCCAGGCGTGATCACCACGACCACAAGTGCGATGCGCGCACCTTCCACAGCAGCCGCAGCAGCAGTGAGCAAGCTTGCCGCGATGGCATCAACAGCTGTGCGCACGTCTCCCGTGGCGGCGGCCACGCAGCCTGTCGTGGACGAGTTTGGGAGGGCGATCGTGGCCAAGACGACTTCGGCTGCGGCGGAGCAAGTGGCTTCTCGTCCAAGTGACCCTCGGCGGTCGTCGCCTCAAGGGGCGGAAGAGCGAAACACCGCACCAGCCACCAGCAGCGGCGCTGCACCTGCAAAGCCATCCGATCCGCGTCGTCGGCGGTCCGAGGAAGCTCAGGCCGCCCAGTCGAGCGACCTCCCACCACACACAGCAGCACCATCAGCACAACAGGCAGTCGCGCCAAAGAAGCGGTATATTGTCAAATCGGACATCTACAAGCGGCTTCCGATCAACGTGCGCTCCGGTCTCGACAAGCTCATCCATGAGCATCGCTTGCCCGAAGAAATCAACGACAACGTCTTATCGCGACTGAACCACTTGCACGAAGCGACGGCCATGAATGCGGTCGAGAAATTCAGTGAAGTGGATCTCCACCAAATCGCAAACATCAACGGGTTCTTGGTTGGCATCATCAACCGCGTGCAAGAGCGGACGCCACAGCCCATGGGTTCCGGACCAGGTAGCAGCAGTAGGGACAGGGACAGGGACCATTCCTTCCGTCCATCGCCAAAGCATCAGTACCATCAACAACACCAGCAGCAACAGGAACGCGACCAGCGGTCGCCACGCCGCGAGTACACGAGTGGCCGTCCTCTCCCATCCTCTGGCCGCCATGTTGTCTTCGAGACTGCGCCAATGGGAGCAGCACATCAGCAGCAGTACGCCACTGACCCGCGCCTGCCGCCAGTGGGCCAACAACCAGTAGTTTTTGCCAGGCACGCCGGGGCTGCTCCTCCTCCTGCTTCTTCCCACTTGCCAGTGTATGCAGAACATGGGCAACGCGCTTGGAACGCGCCGGTGCACGCAACAGGCGGAGCAGCTCCTGGTGGCGCTGGACCACCGCCTTCTTCTTCTTCTGCTGCTGCTGCTGCTGGAGGTGGAGCTGGGCGCTTCTCATCCCACCCGACGATCGACCAGGCCATCGGCATGTTGCCCGTGTCGGTGCAAAACCACTTGTTGAGCCTTGTGAACAGCCGCAATTTGCCGTCGCTGGATGATTTGAGTGAGAAATGCTACGAAGTCTTGGGCCAACTGTCCGAAGGACTCGCAAACGAAGTGCTGAAGCGGTTTGGCACGGCCCAGTTGGCCACCGTACGGAACCGCAGTGGGTTTCTCATTGGCGTCGTCAAGAAATGCCGCCAAGAGTACGGCTTCAACTAGAGAGAGAGAGAGAGAGAGAGCTGCACACATGGAAAGCAATAGAGACAAGGGGATGGCAAACATAAGCTCATTCGCAGTACCACCAGTAGAAACTCTCACACACAGCGGACGTCGCGAACAGTAAAGTATACTACGGTACAGATTGGACAAAAAAAAAGAAACGCTGTTGGCTTGTACACGCAAAAATTCCATTAATCAGTCCAACTCCTTTTTTTACTATCGATGATTAACGTGGTGGGTGGCTGATTCATCGGGCACACTTGCCAAGGCGGCTTCCGTATCTTCGTCGTCGTCACTTCCATCACTTTCATCATCATCGCCTTGCACCACGGTGCTGTTGCTGGTGTGGGAGAACCCATTCATCGCACCGTGGGCGGCTTGGCTTGGTGCTCCATTCGTTGTCTGGTGATGCTGTTGCTGGCCATTGGTTTTCTTTTTCTTCGTGACGACGCGGTGTTTGCGTTCGTAAAAGAGCATGTAGGCACAACTCGCCAACACTTCGTCTTCGGTGGCGTCACGGACGTTGCCATCCGAGATGAAAAACCACTGGCGGGACGCCTTCACACGGCGAAACGCTGTGAAATGGCCGCATCGGTCGTTGCCATGGTGTAAGATGACGGCGACCAGCTCATACCGAAGAAATGGGTGGCTTGCACCAGCGTGGCCACTGCTACCACCTCCTCGAAAGGCTGGCAGCGTCGTGGTGGTAGTGAACCAGCTTGGCGTCGCCTGATGATGGTGATGGACGCCATTGCCATGGCCATTGCCATGGCCATTGCCATTCATATGGATCTTCTTCCCATTTGTCGAGGCAAATTTTTGATTTGCCGACTGTTCAAAGCGACAGAATGGGCTCATATCCAGTTCCATGGGGAACAAAACGTGGGTGTCCAGTTTCCTGGTCGTGCCGCTGTACGCGTGGAAGACTTTGCGGTTAAAATGGAAGCAAAACACATCCGGACAGCGAGAAAATTGCAATTGTTTCTTGCACGTGCGCAATTGGCGGCACCGCGAGTCGGAAATTTCTTCATTGAATAACTTGTCGGTGTCGCTTTCCATCATGGACTGGACCGTGTTGATATCGGCTTGCAGCTGATACAACGCCAGCTCGTTGTCAATGGTACCATCACCACTATCCAGTTTCCTTTGCAAGGCGTCTTTATCTCTTGTTTTTAACACAAGTTCTGCTTTTGCGGTGCAGAAATTGCACTCCACACCAGAGATTTCCTCTGGTGCCGTGTACAACCTCAAGCAGTCCCAGAGGGTCACTTGTTTCACAGTGGACATGGTGGTGGCGTCCATGCCAAAGGACAGCGACACGTCCAAGAACCGGCGGTTTGTCATGGGCCGGAAATGCCCACACTCGTCACATCGCAGTAAATTGACTTGCAGCCCGTACAGTGGGTTCCACCGCCGCTCTTCCATGGCTTCTTCAAAGCAGCTATCGCTGATCGAGCCCGTGAAGGATGACGAGAACGATGACGATAATAACGACCCATGAGCGTTGCTGCTGGTGCTGGTGCTGAGCCCCATTTTGGGCAGCAAGTCACTGAGTCCGCGGTCTCGAAGCGCGCCTTGGGTTTGCTCATCGTTCACGAGATTGACCAGAAACTGGAGAAGCTCTTGCGAGTCCTAGTTCACCACAGATACACAGTCAGTGCCCACACACCATGGATCAGAACTACACTGATCGACCACCCCACCTGCTGCTTGTTTCCTCGAAACGCTGCAAGTTTTGAAACGAGCTCTTTATTCAGATCCCTGGGAACGACTGTGCGTCGGCTTTCCTGCTCACCCACAGGCGCCAGATCTAACAAATGTTTCAAGAGGAAATCAATTGATATGGTCAACAACTATCGTACTATCTGTATGCAGCGCAAAACCTCAAATAAACCCACCGATAATGCAATCCAGGAGCGCCTTGGTGAAGGGCACTGGGCCTCCGCGTTGAGTTGACTGGGCGACCACGTGCGACAAGTAGTCGCGGAAACACTCGACAGATGCCAGCGCTTGGAGAATCGCGTTGAAGAAACAGGTGTTGCCCAAGTTCTGGATGCCAGGCACCACCACGCGCATCTGTGGCGACGGCTTGCCATTCACGTGCGCATGGCTGTGCGTTTGCGCTTGTGGTTCCTGCATTGCCCCGTGTGGTGCCGTTCCTCTTCAACTCGTGACACTCGTGTGGAGCAAAAGAGCTCTTGTGTTTGTTGTGCGTTTTTTTTTCTTTTTCACGACGGACTCCAACATTTTAGCGAATCACTGAAAGTTTCATGCATAGTTTCAACCAATCATTTTGTAGATCAGGAAATTCTACCACATGGGCTACTATTTATGCGACTCATCCATGAAGTTGACTGCTCGTATCCTCTGTATGTGCCATGGTCAAAGCCATCTCGAGTGTTTGCAGCTGATCACGAAGTCCAGGAGATATACGCTCAATGAGTTCGTGGCAGCTAGAGTATTCATCCATCACACACATAACGTCAGCTCCAGCACGGTGATGATGAAACACCAAAGCGAGGCTTATTACTCTTTGGCGACGTCCTGGGTCGCCTGCAGTTGGCGCCTTTCACGGCTGGCATCGGCGAACGACTGCCCCCATATATACCAGATCTGGCCTTTTAGTTCGTACTTTCCATGGCTTCAATAGTCACAAAGGAGGGGCGTTCGTACCCGTGTGTTTTCCATGAATTTCAGCACGTGGTCGATGTGCTGGTACGCCAAAGACGCCGCGTGGCCAACGCCCACGATCAGTGGCCGTGGTGGATTCATCCATGGCGCCAAGTCACTCTTGAACATAGCCGTGACTCTGTCCATTGAGTTGAGCGAGTTCTTATTCAGACTTCGGTGGTGCCGTTAAGTTTGCCAAGCGACCTATTACCTGGTGACGAGGTCAACACACTGAAGCAGATATTGGCCCAGCTCTTGGCTCAACGTCTTTGAATCTTTCGGGGCACCATGGAGCGAGTCGACTTGCACCATTTCGAGTGCGTGGAGTCGGTCTTTTGCGGTTGCGATGCGTCCATCGAGTGCCTCGAGTTGCTTGAAAAATGAATTCATCGAAAGTCAAGGCCGTGAGCATCAGCGTTGGATCAGAAAAAGAAAAGCATGAGCAGAGAGAGAGAGGTGAGAGGTACCAGCTGCAGTGATGCGATGTCGTCGTCGTAGAGAGTCGTCAGTGTGGACGCATCACCTCCGTGGCGCAGCTCATTCGCGAGCATCTGGATACTGAAGGGAAAAATCTCACAGCGGTCGTCAAAGAAGGACGCCTACGCAAGCCACAGCAAAAAAATTGAGAAACATCATCGGATGTCTAGGCTCTATACTTGGATATGATCATGCGCATCGCACCTGATGCGCTGCGACATCCCCAATGAGTGCGCTAGTCTCTTGAAGGATCGTGGTGTCGCCTCGTTCCTGAATCAAATCGATTTTTACTCGGGGTGTGTAGGTATACTTGAGTTAGGGGTCATCACTACGTACCTCCATAAGTATCCGTCCGTGGACTGTTTCGACTACCAGAAGCAGTTGATCAAGAGCATCTGCACTTAAATCGGCTCCATGTAACAGATCTGAAAATTGCGCCTCGCCAATGCAACCAAGCAGAAGATCATGCCATTGCGCGAGTTGCGACGCGGTCGGTTCCTCGGCTGCCCACAGATCGTCCGTCGTGGCCCCACGCAGAGCTGGCCGCTTATACACCGCGTAAAGCCACAGCAGCAGCGTATGCCTGTACTCTGGTGAGACGATGCGCTCGTGGGTTGGTGTCAGGAACGCAGGACAACGCAGCTCGCTCAAGAAATGCGTGAGCCGCCGCGCATCATTTGCTCTCTTGTTTGCCATGATTTGCACTGGATTGTTTGACAGTTTGGCGCCAATATTACCGAAAAAAACGGTTTTGAAATCCTAAAACCGGTATATTTGTAGCCATGTCTTATGCACAAAGAGCTCCTACTTCAACACCATGGAGTGCTTTGCTGGCCTGTGCTTGGAGCTGCTGGCTCGTGGGGGTTTATTCGCGTACCGGTGACCGCTCGTGGTGAAGTGTTTGCCTTTGCAGATGACGGACGAGGCGGAGACGCTCGTGCCGTTGGCTGTACCAATCGATGGAGCCATCATACAGTACAGTCGGTAAGTAAATGCAGTCTTTTAAGACACAAGAGGCAGGCATCAAACCCAGACACACGTACACTTTTCAAAGTGCCTTCTAGTCCGCGCTTGATATGGCTCTGATGGAGTTGAAGTGCCTGCAGTCGCAACGTCAAATTGGTTTCTTCATCGCGCATATCGTTGATCAATTTCTGGGCTTCCATCTCTCGCATTTGCTCGTGTCGCAGCCGCGCGAGGTGTAGCTGCTCCAGCTCATCGAGCCGTTGATGCTGTTCGCAAAAACACCATCCAAGACTATGAGTCTCGTCTCCACACACACTACAGTACCTTACTGTCAGGTCGGAGCCCACTGTACCTGCTGGGCAGCGCGGCGGTCGATGGCCTGCTGGCGTTCCAGTCGGATCCGCTCCTGTAGCGCCATGCGTCGATTTTGCTCGGCTGCATCTTTTTGTCGGTGCATATCCAGCGCGGCCTGCTCGAGAATTTCCATCAATTTTAAGTCAGACACATTTTGTGCTCCTTCCCCATACAGCAGGTCCAGACTGCTCCTGGTGCAGCGATACTCACTTGTCGTTTTTCTTTCTGGTCTCGTGCCGATTCCACGTTCCGGTTCTGGATCACACGGCGTTGTTTCTAATTCACATAGCATCGCAACCAGAAGGTCAGCTTGAGAAGCACAAGCGCACTTATATATACCATATTGAAGTAGCCGTAGGACACATACCGATAGAAACTGGAGCTGTTCTTTGCTTCTCGGTGTTTTGAGATGACTTTGTTGCGCGCGTCGGGATGCCGTGGTCGTCGCCGACAGCGGCCGCCGAGCCGCCAATGAATTCTTCCCATCCACATCGGTACTAGTGGCTGCTGGATCCTTTTCGCTTGGTGGTGTTTTGCCTTTGCGCTGTTGTTGGTCAACATCGCCCTGGGTGTCTAGTAGCCGCTCCAGGCGTTGCTTCATCTGCTGGACTTCTCGCAGCACTTTTTCTTCTTGTGCACGGAAATGAGCGATCCGCCGAGCCAATTGCTTGGCCGTTTCCTCAGCATTCTTCCTTGCAGTCATTGCGTGGTACACGTTCCCTGTTGTCGCCGACATCGCAGTTGCAGGAGCAACACCAGAAGCATCCAGTTGTGGGATCGTGATCGTGTCGCCTTGTGGAGCCAGTGTTTTGGGCTGGCCCGTGGTGGAATCATACCACGACCGCAATGGTGGTGGCGCTGCGCTGACAACGCTTTGCAACAGCTCATTGCCAGTGGACGGGAGTAATCGAACGCCTCCAGTGAGTCGAGCGGCCGATGGCACCCGCGGCGAAAAGCCCACGTATCCTGCGGCGCGATGCGGCGGTGGGCACACGGGCACGGCGACGCTTGCTTTATTCCCCACGGGCGGTGCGATGGCAACGGTAGGAACGCATATCGTTGGTGTTGGTGCGGCGGACTTGGGGCGGCTTGGCGTGCGCAATCGCAAGTCCGGCGGCGCCGCTGCGTTTGCTGTCGTCGACGGCGGTGTGGCCGTTGGCGGCGGAGCCATGTGGAGGTAGAACATTGCGGTATTGTTGCTGGGGCGACGAGTCCACACACACACGCAATCAGTTTATGGGACAAAATGATCCAACGTGGCTCTTTTCCCAGAAGGCTATTTTTTGCTCACACAGTTTTTTTTTTTTTAAGTTGAAATGCCCAACTGCCACAAGGTTGGCTCAGTTGTATCCTGCCCTCATTTCACATTTTGGAGTCCACCATGAATGCGCCACGAGAGCTTGAGCACACGACTGTGAACCCTTCGATCATCCCGCATGAGTACTTGGAGATGTATCCGCCAGTCACTACCATCGACCAGCACAAGGACCACTCCCGCCGCATCGATGAATCAATGCCACGCGCCCACGAAAATGTCTCACCCGAGCAGCTTCGCCACCACCAAGAGCTCAAGAGACAGGATATTCCATTGACCGAAGCCAAAGTGGAAATGTGGAAGACCAGTGGCCGCCCAAAGCATCCAATCTGGCAGTATTTCACGCATGTGCATGTGCAGCAGGATAAAAAGCGCACAACGCCGCATCTCAAGATGATGGTGCGCGACCGAGTGGACGTGGTGTGTTTGTTCTGCGGTGCCCACCTATTTGGCGAACACAAGTTGCACAAAGGAGAGGTTGAGGCGCTGGAAGAAATCCGATTGGCACGAAGTGTTTTGCATGGCCAGTGGGTGCATCTTGCCAAGGAATGCCCACATTGCCCGGAAAACGTACGCCACGAGATGAAGACATGGCAGCCGCTACCGCAGGAGACCTTGGCAGAACCTCCAGCTCCTGCCACGCCAACTCCTTTGGGTATTTCTCCAGTGCCTTAAGTCAAGTCACCCCACCCCACACAGCCATGATGAAGGAGAGAGAAAAAATCAGGACATGGCCCGTTTATGTGCAATCTGACGCAGTTGTGGGGCAATGTGAACAGGCGCGTCGTTTCGTTCATGCATTTATGACGTCAGTTTTTTTTGGGATATCCTACTATATGCGTAGTATGGTAATTCTTTCAATATTTTGTTGTGATTTTTTTTTTTTTGAGTTTTGATTTTTCGATAATGGACGGGAAGAAGCCTGTCACCACTGGTGGAAGCGGGCGGTCCTTGCGGACGCCACAGCCGCCACCCCCAGTGGCCACCAGCAGTACAACCAAATCGCGGTCGCGTTCGTCCACACCGACGGCGGCAACTGCGTCCGCCCCCTCCGTGACGTCTCTTGTCGGCGCGAGGTCAAGCGACAAGTCTGGTCAGCCAAAAGCAAAGACCAACAACAACCACAACGACAGGTATTGTGGCTAATAAATACACTGCACCAGCACTCTCTTGGGCTCAATGAATGAATTATTGGCAGCCCTCGCTCCGTGGCGACAACGCGGAAGCCTCGTGGAGCGAATGAGCCAGCGACAGACGATGGCGACCCGCGAGGCGACCACGCCACAGAAGAAGAAGAGGACTCGTCAGGTGACTCGGCATTCTTTCGCGAGTCTGAAGTGACGCTTGCGACCATGGACAAACAAATGCAGGATGCCGCCAGACGCAACCAGAAAAGCCACGCGCGGTACACGACCATGCGTGACTCGATGGCAGGCAAAGAGGAACGAATGGGTGCATTACAGAAAGTGTATGATGGCTTCTTTTTTTTTCCTGCTTTGATTCACACAGATATCTTTCATACTAAACAACTAACAATCTTCTGTAGGTATGCCACAATGAGCCGTGAGCTTGAGCAGCTCGAGTCTTTCTCCAGTGCGGACGCGGACGATCTTGATCCCGCGGCCTTGAATGAGCTGTACATGACCATCCCACTGGACCAGCGCACGCTGCTAGTCGACGACGAGCCGTAGATTTTTGTTGTTGCTTTTTGCTTTTATACATCGACCACGGCTTCTTCCTCACGGCTTTGCTGCAGGCGAGACGGTAGCTTCTCCTTAAAAATTTGATCCAGCGATACTAATCGAGATGGAATGGCGTCTCCGCCACCACTGGCCGCGGTGAGCCCAGCGACCGAGTCCAACACGTTGCCCACATTGCCTTCATGTTCCCATTCGATTTTCCACTGCTTCGCCACCAGCCGCCACTCTCGGTCTGTCCAAATACCTTGCACTGCTCGTGTATCGGAGCCACACAAAAGAGAAACTGAAGTAGGAGGAGTAGTGTCTTTCTCGGTCTCACTCCCCGCGGCGGAATGCTTCCTCACACTGCTGCTGCTGCGCGTTGCCATCGTGTGAGACAGACATGCGAGCAGGTCCTTGGACGACGTCGCCCAGCCTGTCGTACCGGAGGGCAGCCTGAGCTGAAGAATCGGGAAGAGTAGCGCGTGGGAGCAAGTCGACGTCGCGACGCGCGTGATACTGCTCTTATTCGGCACGATCCCACCGGCCAGCTGAGGCGCCGACGTCGCAAGGCTAAACAACCGCGTGCCAAACAAGTGCATCAACGGGTTCGAGTCCGAGATGAGCAAGTAAAACGACCGTGGGTTTTCAAACCCACACACCGAGTCACTGTCAAATGGGTATTTCCGCTCTTTGAAAGCCAACACATCTTCCAAGAATTGGGACTCAGCTTCATCCGTGAGCGCTTGGAAATGGCGAGAGCCATACCGTGGACCACTGCCACTGCTAGTACTGGATGCGGGTGGGCCGCTACTACTGGATGTAGTAGGGCTGCAAAACCACCGACGGAAATAGTCTTTCGCGTACTTGCCGATCGAGAGCCACTGGATCGCTGGAAGATTTCGCGCCAGCAGTCCATGGGTCATATTGTAGTTGAGTGTGAACGCCAAGAGCATCAGTGGCTGGTCGTACAGCTTCCAGGTCTTGTTGACTTGCTCTTTCAAGTACCGCACGTGGCCCACGATGCGAGACCCACTTGGGTTTTCCTCCCAGTCGGCCATGATCGCAGTGTACTGTTGATGCATGCGGCCGAGTTGGTAGAAGACATTGGACAGCGAAAACGTCATGACCGCACTGCTGTGACTTCGCCCACCCGTCGACGAAGCCGAAGAAGCTGCCGTGGCGTTTGCGTTTGCGTTGGCACCGGTCGCGTTGTTGGGAGTAGTGCTGCTGCTGCTGCTGCTTTGGCTGATCATGAGCTTGTAGGTCTCCTTAATGGGCGACATGAGTTCACTTAGAGACACAACGTTTTCCCAAAACTGAGGGTTCTGGATCGTCTCCAACACATGCGCTGGCGGTGCATCGGCGGCGGATGCTGCGGACACTGCAGCTGCGGTGGTGGTCTTCCCATTTGCAGCTGCATCATTGACAAGGTTGGACTGGTGGATCACAGCGCGCAGGCCAATGATTTTGATCATATCTTCAAACTGACGCACCGAGTCAATGCAATCAATGAACGAAAACCATTTGTCTTTCGCCGGCAGCACCAGCGCAGCCTCCGGATCGCCGCACTCGCGTCGCAACGTATCACGAAGCTGGACGTTGCTGAACGCCGCGACCAGCTCAATCACATGGCCCATGGTCTCAATATGGGAATCGGAAATCGTAAGAATCACGCCAAGCGCATTGACAAGGAACGCTTCAAACGATGGCAAGACTGCGATCGCTGAGTGGGCATCATTCTCACCACCGTCACTGCCTCCGCGTCCGCTGCTTGCTCCTGTGATCGCTGCTTTGGCGGCGGCGTACGCCATCAAACTGTCTGTGACAATCGCAATCAATGGCACGCCTTCTTCCGCCAACGCGACCACTGCGAGTCGGATCTGAGACGCCAAATCATCCAGCACCACGGCTTCTGCGCCGACATCCAGAAGTCTCCACGCGGTCGTTTCGCCAAGCGGATTGACCAGTGAAAACAGCACGACATGGGTCCGCTCGGCCTGGTTGAACCAGCAGTTGATCGCCATCGTCACACCTGTTCCAGCTCCACACAATTCCTCTTTCACTCGCGCGAGTTGGGTCTCGAGCAGAGACGATGACAAGGCTGCGACGTGCGTCGGGTCATAGATCGCCATGCGAGGCAGTGGCGCCACGTCATCGTCGTTGTTGTCGTTGTCGTTCTGTCCACTTGTAGTTGTGTGACGCGTTGCCTCCTCCACCGACATCCAATCCCACGGCAACGCACCGGAGAGAGTCGCCTGCAGCACGAGCCGGTCCAATGCGGCTTGGTCGCTAAGTGGTTGCTGCTGTGATGCCGCCGTCGCACCCGCAGTCGCCTGATGAGTTGCTGCGAATCCGCCAGCCGAGCTTGGAAACTTGGATTTGGCTTGAATTGAGCGATCGGTCGGTGGCTCTTGAGGATGCGAGTGGCTGGATAGGCCACCCCGCGGGGCCATTTCCATCGCCAATGAACTGAAGGTTTGTTGTTGTACTGGATCACCCACTACCTGTGGTGTCGACATCACATGGCCAGATGAAGCAGTGCTGCTGGTCGCTGGTGTGGCTGCCACTGTTGCGGCGCCCCCATTACTGCCACTTCCACTTGGAATAAAACTTGCTTGGGTCGTTCGCTTGAGTTTCTTTGTCGGCGCAGCTTGGCCGACCCCATGCGCGGCTGCGGCTACTGCTGCCGCCGCGGCCGTCGCCTGGATGATGCCGCTCACCACACTATCTGCCGGTAACAATGGCTGCGATTGCGATGGGTGCGGGTAGTGTCTCTTATTAAAGTTCACGGCATCTTTCTGCGCACACAAGACCCGCAGTTCCGCGACGATTTCTTGTGGACAGTAAATGCATTTCTGCAAGTGGCGGATCATATTGCCCGACACACCACGCACCGGCACCACTTCGACGCCTTGCGCGGTACAGTAGTTGCAGTACGCGTGGTGGTGGAAGCGATTGCGCTTCGGGCCGCGCACAAAGTGGTCCCATGCCGGGTGGCTGGGTCGTCCAGTCTTCTTGTCCACATGGCTTGGGTCTACAGCGTCCGCATGATTGGGAGGTGTTGGTGTCTTGTCTTCAATCGCCACGAGTGGTGGCATGGGCGAGCCCACCGCAGCGGGCACAGCGGTCGTAATACCTGTGGCGATGATATCAGACGCACTGGCGGTACCAATAGAGACCACGGTATTCGCCCCGTGGACATCCATGGTTATCGCGTCAGAAGAGGCAGTGTACGCATCGGCAACCGATGCATCACTGGCCACGAGCGCATGCGTCGCGGCGGCGGCAGTGTAACTCGCGTAGTCGAATAGCGCCGCGCTTTCTGCGCCAGTGCTTGCATCTGGCGCTCCATGCTCGTGGACGGCCATGTCTTCGTCGTGCGCGGACGCCGCCACGACACTCATCATGTCCATTGCCACGCTTTCTTCATCCGCGTGCGACATGGCGCTTGGTTTGTGCTCTGCATTACATAGTCAACGGCCCACATATTTAACGCAGACTGATCAGCCCTTGACAAAGGTTCAACGGCAACTTTCAATGGATATTTCGACATGGCGGCGAACGCACCTCTTTGGGTCTTGGAGTTCTTGCGCGCGTAAATACAGTACAAACGTAAAAACCACCTCCTTGGTTTCCCCCAGCCAGAAACAACAGAGCAAAGAGAGGGGAGGGACCAACCAAAAAAACCAAGACAATATCCGGATAAACCTTCCCAAAATAGGTTTATTGGTTTCAACGTTTGCTAGGTTTAATAAAAATGACGGACAAGCGCAAAAAGTAGGTCCCACACAATTCGTTCATCATGGCGGTTTGTGACTTACCGCTCCACGTGCGCGTGTCGGCGCCTGCGAAAGTGCTGCTCTTTGGGGAACACGCCGTTGTCTACGGATGCTCATCGATCGCTGTGGCGTTGTCCGACTTGCGGCTCACTGTGACCATCGTGAGTTGTTTTCGAACTGCTGCAAAATGGAATTTGTTTTTTGCAAATTGAAGTGTCACCAGAACTGACAGTGGCCATGATATGATGACAATACAGGACCGACTGGAAGGCCAGCAAGACGCCGTGATTGAATTTGTGTTCGACGACATTCCAGCTCAAAGTGACAGTGCAAGCGGCGACACAAAAGATACTGTGCTTCGAAAGCGGTATCCTATCGATGTGTTGCGACGAATCATCCACGACGATGCCAACGATGACGCATCGTACGTGCCGCGACCAAAGCAAGTGGTTCTTGAGCGAGTTGACAAGCTTCTGGAAAGCGAGCACCTCGACCATGCGAATCCTTTACGCCCAGCCATCTTTTTGAGCTGTGCACTTCTTCACGCATCGCCATGGATGACTGGGTGAGTAAACCACTTTTCTTTCTCTCTCTCAATGTTCATCAAATTAGTCAACGTACATGGAGAGAGAGAAGACACTCACATCCATCACCATTGTGTTATCGTAAACTTGCAGGAACCACGGAAGTCTTTGTGTGCGCGTCTCTGCTGGTAACTTCCCCATCGGCGCTGGCTTGGGCTCGTCAGCCGCGTTCAGTGTTGCGTTAGCAGGCGCTCTTTCCCACTTTCGCCCTGATCTCGATACGGACAGTGAAGATGATGCTGACAAGAAACGGGAAGTCGTGAATCGATTTGCGTACTCGTCCGAGATCATTCTCCACGGTTCTCCATCAGGTGTGGACAACACGGTCTCCGTCTATGGAGGCGCGTTGCAGTTCCGCAAGCTGCCAGCACCAAGCTTTGACCGCATTTCCTTTGATATGTCCAAGTTTCGCTTTCTCATCGTCAATACACGGGTGCCACGGTCGACGAAAGAGCAAGTCGCGAATGTGCGATGTCGATACGATGCAAACCGCACCACCACACAGCTCGCATTCGATACAATTGAAGCGATCATCCAGGAGTTCATGCGTTTGGGGGAGCACGGCGAGCTGACGGAACTGCTTCTCGGCGATCAAATGGCCAAGAACCACGCGATCTTGAATGATCTAGGCGTGGGCCATCCGCGAATCGAAGAGGTGGTCGCGATTTGCCAAGAAAGGGGCATGGCGACCAAGCTCACGGGTGCAGGTGGAGGCGGCTGCACGGTCTCGCTCGTGCCACAGTCGCTCACAGAGAGTGAGGTGGCGGTGTTAGTCGAGCAGCTCACAAGCAATGGGTTCCAGTGCTTTCTCAGTGCCATTGGTGGCTCGGGCGTGACCACAGAGACGATTTTTTAAATTGGAATTTTGTTTTGGTGAATTTCACAAGAATTTTGCGATGAGCAACCATCATTTTATGGAGGTTTCTAGTCAGTATCCACTATGACAGTATTCACGGTAGTGGGTTTCCTGGCCCAAAAAAGAGTTTGGAGGACTTCTGACCTGGAAGAAACCAGACACCCACCCCACGTGTGTCATTTTCGCAAGACACCGCGCGCCAATATATTGCCCTGCAGTGGCAGTACAGAGCAAGTGAGAGCGTCTAGCATTGGAGCATCCAACCACGATTAGTGCATCTCCGTCAGAGTTGGTGCGACGGCGAGCACGTACAGGCTCCCCGAAGAACGGACAGACCAGTAGCTTCACTTTCATCGGCAGCCGCGCCAACAGCACAGACTTGGAGAGCGGAGAACGGCCGCAAGTTGCTCAAGCGTCAACCATCGAGGATCAAGAAGAAGCAGAGGAAGACGAACAAGAAGAAGAAGGCCGCTTTGAATTGACTGGACGACGCATCATGAAGCTCATCAATAAGAACGAAGTGGCGTACTCGTCCTTGGACTTGGAACCACCGAGTTCGCCACCTCCAATCCGCCGCAACACCAGTGGCAACACACAAATCTCACCAACGACAAGCGCCGTCTCGATGGCGGATACACCTGGCTCAACGCGGTCGTTTTTCAGCAATACTGGCGAAGACCACCACCACCACTCACCCCACACTACAGGTAGCTCCCGCCACAGTGCCGATGCCAGAGCAAAATTTGAAGAGGCACCGCATGCATTCTACCGGTCGGCTGTGCTGGATATCCTGCGCGCGTTGGAAGGACCGATCCAGCAACTCGCATTTGAAGTCAAAGGTGCACTGCTCGCCACTGGGTACGTTTTTTTTCCTTCTTCTTATTCCTTTGTCTTGGCGATTCCTTTGCCATACTAAATGTCATTAAACTCCAGGTTTGCTGCGACGTGTTACTTGCTCGCGTGGTTCCAAGACGTGCTTGTGCCGTTTTTTCTCGCCGTGTTTCTCATGTACCTGGTCGACCCATTGGTGGAAGTCATCGACGTGTCGCCCAAATATTTCCTGTGCATTTGCACGTCTCGTGGGCGCCGCGCTCGACGCACCTCTCGCGGCTGCTCGCGCGCCTTTGCATCGCTGTGCGCCGTCAGCATTGTGTGTATCTTTTTCGGGTTACTCGGGTACATCACGGTGCTTTCCGTCCACGGGCTCAATGTCGAAGCCTACCAAAAGGGCTACAACGACTTGATCGGCGGTGTTGAAACCGTGCTCAAACAAATCGGATTACCTGTGAATATCACCACGACGCTCCACGATAACGTCGACAAGCTCGCACGGATCGTGATCACCCAGACCATGGATTTATTTTCGGTCATGTTTGTGACCATCATCTACTTGACGTACTTTTTATGTACCCGTACCCGTGCAAGTGACGCCGGCGGTGCATGGTCCAAGATTGAACAAGATATCCAGCGGTTTGTGACACTCAAGGCCTTTTTGTCGCTGTTTGTGGCACTTTTGGTCACGATCGTGTACGTTTCGTTGAATGTCGGGCTTGCGATTGTCTGGGGCATCTTGACATTCATCTTGAACTGGATTCCAAACGTTGGCGCGATGATCGCGTCGGTCGCGCCTATTTGTATCATCGCCATCACGCCCTCGGAGATCATGAACCCGATGGAAAAATTCTTGGCCATGAGTTTGCCCATGTGTTTCCACATGTTTGTGGGCAATTTCATTGAACCAAAAGTGTTTGGCAAGAAACTCGAGATGGACCCGGTGATCGTGATCTTGTCGCTTTCAGCCTGGGGGTTACTGTGGGGCGTCGTGGGCATGATGCTCTCAGTGCCTCTCACTGCCGCTGCCAAGATCATGCTGAGCCATTTGAAACTGTGGCCCGAGTTTGTTGCGCTTTTGGAGGGTACCTATTTTACACGGTATCAAGAGAAAAAAGATTACAAAAAAAGAGAACGAGACATCGACGAAGAGTACCAAACCATGGAAGTGAGAACGGAGAGTGACAACAACGACCCACGCACCACGACAAGCACCAGCGGCATCATGCGGCCGTAGGTAGTATTAATTACTTCAGTCTGCATTTTTTTTGAGAATACCGGTAGATTTTTTTCACAATTTTTTTTTTGTATGCATATTATATTGTTAATTCACTATCAAGTGATGGTGGCACCAAGCATCGAGCCCATGAGTATGACGATCCAGTTCAAGTGGCTTGGTCGTGTGTTGGGAACGAGTGCTCCATTTGTGTGGATCGGAGGGCGAAGACACTTGCAGCGGGTCGCATTGGCGTATTTTTTCAGACAGCGCTCTTCATCAACGATTTCGATGGTGTAGTCTTCAAAATAGGGCGGTTTAGCGGCGCGGTTGTCGTTTAAAAACATGAGCGCGCCTCCGCAAGTGCGCGCGTCGGTATCACACGGCGCGTTGGCAAACCCTGGCGGCGTGGTGCCCAGTGCGCATGGCGCCACGCTGCAGTACCAGTTCTGCTGCTTCTGGTCAAGACACACGTACTCGCCATTTGAGCAGTCGGGCCAGATGAGCTCTGGAACGACGGCCGAGTTGGGCGAACATGACCGCTCGCGGTCGTCGGGAAGTAATAACCCACAGTCAGCAAACAACTTTGGCGCCATGCGGTCTGCAATGGAGCTGCAGATCTTTGCCGTCTTACTGGCATTGAAAAAATGGTCGTTTGCTGGCTCTGAGAAGTGGGACGGTTGGTCTGGTGCACAAGCATAACAAAACGCCATCGCGAGAAACAGCTTGGCCTTGTTGTGGTATTTTTCACAGGTCGGCCCGGCTTCGACAAGCGCGAGAAATTTTTCGTTCATGTCTGCGTCATGCGCAGGGAGGCAGCAACTGGATTTGTGATACCAGCTGCAGAACAGCAACGGCGGCGAGTTCTGTTTGACAGTTATTAGAAGAGTTCGCTCAGTGTGATGAAGCTATGCAGGCAGACGGCAAAAGAGAAGCAGCGTACCTTTCGAGGTGCGGTCTGTCGGATCTCACACACGTCTTCCGCGTGGCTTACACGGGTCATGTCGATAGCGAGGACAGCGAGCAGCGCTAGAACTTTGTGGTGGTGCCATCGCGTCATTTGGTGATTGCACACAAAGTGTCGCTTCAACTTGGTGGAGACTCTCCAC
>JAADWJ010000226.1:0-32040 GCA_023336165.1 Pythium monospermum
CCTGATAGAGTTCCCTCCACGATACCAACAGGTCAATGTGGATCGCATCATGAAAGCCGACCGAGCCGCCGCGGAGCCGGCCAAGGTGAGCCAAGAATGGTGGAGTACAGTCGTTGGAGGCAGGTCAACTGACGATAATGTTTTTGTTGGGTGGGTAGCTAGCAGCAGGAAGTATGAGCTACTTGGCGATGCAGCTCAAGCAATTGCCGCGACCAGATCAAGTGATCGCAGCGGCAGCCACGACACCACTACTCGTATCTCCACGAAACAATTTTGCGGCTTCTGTATCGGGGTCACCTCACTGCCCAGTGCGCACGCCGAGAGACTCCGCAATGGCAAACCCATCCGCAAAGAGATCGCTGGCGATAGAACATGGGACGACAATGGGGGCATCTCCCATCACGCCACTCCCACACGCTCACCCGCAGGGCAAGAAGCGATCACCTGCAAGTTTTCCATCGCAGCACGACTTCCAAGGCGTCACGCGGCCACCGGAGCGACCGTCGCGCATGGCATCCTCGCCAAGTGCTCAAGCATCCACTTTTCAAGCAAGTTTTTCTTTTTTGGACACGCTCGACGGCGAGACTTTCGAGTTTTGAAGCACTCTATTTAAAACACTCAGACACACAGCCACAGCCACCACCCCAGGCTTTTGCCATCTGCGAAGATCTCAGTTCTTTTCGTTGGTGGTGTCGATGATGTGGTGGTATAGTCCAGCACAGGCATCCTCGAGCAAATCCAGCACGTGGTCGAAGCCACCTTCGTACCACGGGTCGGGCACGCGTGTGGCCGTCGTGAACTGCGTACAGTACGTACACATCATCGACGTCTGCATCCACACACACACACAGTTTCCCCATCAGTACCATTACCATTACCATCACCTGCTCATTCGACTGCCACAAATCACTTCTGTATACATAACAAATCCAATATTGTATCCTAAAACGTACTTTTTGCTTGGCCAACTCCACCAGTGGCTTGCCGCCCCAATGGTCCGCAGCCTCCAACACGGCCGTGCGGTTCTTGTCTTCCATACAAATGATGTAATCAAACTCTTCAAGATCGCGCGCGGTCAGCGTACGTGCACGCGATGTGAGCTTGTAGCCGCGCTTATTGGCTTCCTTGGTCATGCGGCCATCGGCGGCCTCGCCCGTGTGGTAGGAATACCCGCCTTCTTTGTACCACCCACCGGCGCCGCCTCCCGTGCCACAGGAATCGATACGGAATGCCGTCGCTTCGGCGCCGCCATGCTTCTCTACGATGGCCTTGAGGATCCCCTCGCCCGTTGGGCTGCGGCAAATATTGCCCAAGCAAACGAACAAGACGCTCGCCATTTTTGTTGGTGATCTTCTCGCAAATCAACAACCTCCTAAGTGCGCATGGATAATATGCGTACTTAACGAAGAGGTCATTTTTGTTGATTTTTGTTGTCAAAAACAAAATGCCGAGCTGCAAAACAACATGGGCGATCGAGCGCGAGGATACGTGTGAGCAGCCGCTTGTGCGCGTGGATGAGACGCCGCTTGCATCAGATGCACATGCTGTCGCTGGCGAGATCTGCTTGAATGCGTTGCCGTGGCGGTTAGCGCGTGGTAGCAGCAGCAGTAGCAGTGATGGTCAGGAGAACAAGACCACACACTGTGAGCTGGTGGTGGAATTTGAGCCCGCGCAGCCACTGCAGTGCAAAGTGCTCAAGCTGCAGCTTGCAAGCTCTGCGCGCCATATTGAACTGCATGTAGAAGGTGTGCGGCGCAATCTACTGGGCGAGGACGAGCACAGTGAAGTGTACTTTGGCACTTTTCGAGGAACCAAAACAGCACCAACTTTAACAACCTCAGCAGCCCAGTTTTTCAACGTGTCGGAAGAATTCCAGCAAACCAACCGTGACCATAATGTACTCAAGTGTATCCACAAGCTACGTATCAAGTTTGTGTCGCTAACAGGGGATAAAAATGCATTGGAACTAGCCAAATTCAAGTGTTTATACATCGGTGCGCCTATTGCCAACAGCCAGCAAGCGGCAGCGAGAACTACTCATATTAATACTGCTGTTGGCGTTGGTATTAATACTGGCGCGTTACCGTCATCTGACGATGTAATGACCTTGATGGCGGGCATGTCTCTCGGTGGTATGAACCCACAAGTGCTTCTTCAAATGATCCAGCAAATGCTAGAGCGCGAAGTCGAAGCCAAGATCCACCGCGCACTGGACGCCAAGCTAGCAGTGCTCTCGCAACGGCTTTCCTTCTCTGAGCAGATGCTGCTGCAAGTACAACAGAAATCCTCGGCAAAGGACGCGCAACTGGAGCACAAGCTCCACATCTTGCAGCAACAAGTCGCCGAGTTAAGAAACCAGACGACGACAAAGGAACAACCCCAAGTCGATGCCACAGAAGAAAAAGCAGAAGCACAATAAAAAAACAGGGAGAGACCCAAATAAAAACCCCTCCCCCTCCATCGTTCGTTGGTTAGCTGGGCTTCCCGTTTTGCATCGCTGCTGATGGCCTCCTTCGTGGATCCTGCGCCAGCAATTGCTGCCATCGCATACACAGCACAGTTTTGTACCGCTGTGTTTCAAACAGCGCGCTGTACTTCTCATACGAAGTCGCAAGCGGGAAAATCCGCTTAAAATTTCCTCTTCGTGAATCTTCTTCTTCCAGCGTCTTGACAATGCGTAAATCATTTTCATCCAACGTGTCCAGCAACCCTTTTTTTGTACTGTTATTGACAAGATCTTCGACCGTTTTCTTTTTTTTTTGGGATTTCTTTTCACTTGTGTCAGAAGTATTTGGCTGCTTTTTGGTCATTTTTGCCACGCCTACTAAACGCTCTCTTTTGTGTCTTTCCACTTGTTCCATCGCGACGCTTGCATCTTGGAAAGGCACACCGATCAATTGGAACATGTCGCAAACCAGCATCGTCTTGATGCGTTTGTCCATCGGAGACGAGCTGCTCAGTGATGGGAACACGTTCACTTCCAGAAGCCACGGTTTCATTTCGTCTCCTTCCAGCAAAATATCAAACCCGTACAGCTCAAACCCGTTGCTGCTGCAGCTGCCACTGGAGGAGGAAGAGGTCGCCATCATCAAGATCTTGCTCTCCACGGCGATAAAAGTCTTGACGATCAACTCTTCCAGTGACTCATGGAAACCCTCCAGCTGCGTGGCCTTTCCATTGGCGCGCAAGTACTTGTACAGGCTTTGCAGCGACCACTTGCTACTATTAGTACCAGTACATGACTCGTTTTCTCCGTGTTCTTCGTTCTCATCTATATTGTGGTCCTGGTCTTGGTTTTGGTGGAAAGCGTCCGTGTTTTTTTTGTTCACACTGTAATTTGTGAGATGTCCATACTGGTTTTGGAGACCCGTTTTACTGGTCGAATATTTCTCCGTACAAAAGCGAACCAACCCGTCATCGTACAAGAAAATACTCAGTGGGTCGTACGAAGTCACGAGTACATAAATACGCAAGTCAAACTTGAGCTCGTTGATCAAAAACGGGTCGGAAATGTACTTTTGCGCGACGTAGGCCTTTTTCTTGGTCAGTTTCGGTGTGGGTGTTGTGGCAAAAGTCACGATCTTGATGCCCCGGCCACAGGACAAATTTGGCGGCTTGAGGATCCACAGTGCGTGGGGCTTGGCGCTGTATCGAAGCAGAAACTGCTGCTTGTCGTAGTCATTTGCCGTGAGGTAGGTCTCTGGGATGATCCCACTGTACGCGGCCGGGTGCTTCTTGCGGAGACGCAAGAGATTCGCGCAAAGCCGGTCTTTACGGCCAAGTTCAAAGCTTCCAGGGATGTGATTGACGCGGTGATGCAGCATGAGCGCGCTGTACTCGGTGGACTTGAGATGGTGGCCCCAGAAAATATTCCAATTCGTGGTCGATGGGAACCCGGTGGAAGTGAGTTTGTGGAGATTGGCGCTCTTGAAGACTTGACGCATGGCATTGTACATGTATCTCTTGGTGAAGGCGTAGCCAATGCGAACACTTGTGCTGGAAGCCGGAATCTTGCGGACTGTGTGGGTGTAATTTTATTGGATTGGGTGAGTCTAAGAACGAGCTACAAAGATCTGGTGGTACGGCAGAAAGAGAGTACCTTCGTAGCCCGGTGGGCACACACGCTCGATCTGAAGAGACGACGGGTATGGAAAGAAGACCACGGGAGGTGCGGTGTTGTCCATGGTCGATACAAGCACGTAGAAACACTGCGATGGTGTTGCGCCGCCGTCCGTGTCATTGGGGTCCGTTGTGGCAGAAACGGTGGCTTCATCAAGCGCGCGTGGACCCGACCCGGACGCAGCAGACGGTGTCAGTGATCTCTCCACTGTGGTGGTTGCCATCTCTCTTCACTGCTTCTTTAACTCCGCCAAGATAGCTTCCTTGCTGGGCTGGGAAGAGATAGCTGCCGTACTATTGTCGTATCGCGATAGTAAAAATAGCTATAGTGAGAAATGAGCTACTGGTTGGCCTTTCCACGTGTTGACTCAAAGAATGCATATAGTCGGGCCAGTGATTGAATAAAATATAAGACACGGTTGCAATACTGCGCATTCATTGGGTCAAAATCTGCCTTCAACATGACAGGGACCGACACTCTTTGTGGTGTCAAGTACAGTGGCTCTAATTGCGGCCCAGGCAGCTTCTTCGTGTTCGAGCTCACATGCACAAACCCCTCGACTGCAGAACTACAAGGACTTGATTTCTACTATATCACACCGCCCGTCCTGGACGTGACGGACGTGAAGTGGAAACAACATCATGGAGATTGTGAGCAACAAAGTCAATTTGAACACCTCCGCGACGCCGCCAGGGTCCCAGCGCAAGCTGGAGCGCAAAGACTCAACCTCCGCAGCAGCAGCCACATCGGCAACCACTTCACTGCCGCATCAACAACAACGACGATGGAACTCGGGCATGAGCAACCGATCAAGCCATGGGCGGCGCAGTTCTTTGTCAAGCAATTCACTATCCTCGCTCAAGGCGTACTACCGAAAATTGCGCACGTTCAAAGGCACGATCAAGGCGCTGATCAATCTACGCCGCGTACCAGCGGTCATCAGCAATCGCAGTGGCTCCATAGCGAGCGCCCTCACTGCATTGCCCAAGCAACCCGAGGTGGAAGGCGCTCTTTCTGTGGAGGCTACCACGCCCAAGGTCGCCGATACCGTGGTCAAGCTCGTCGACAACGAGGAAGCGCTTCAAATTGTCCAGACCCAAGTCAAAGACCTTGTGGATAAAGGGTGCGTTTTTGGGGGTGGGGATACTACTCCTGGATGAGACTACGAAGTGCTGAACTATCGATATATGTTTGTGTGTGTATTTGACTCAGCCATGTGGTGACCGAGCTTGGGGGTGACAATGTCACGTATCGGATGCAAGGTAACTTGGACCACTACACCGAGGTGAGGATTACGCCGAGGAGGATACGCCGGACGGCGACAGAAGCGTAACTTTTGTGTGTGCTTTTCGGTATCAACCAGGAAAACCTCCGCAAGCGCGTCAAGCTGCAAGAGCACCCACATATGGTCGCGCTTACCCAGCGGCTGTGGCTCGCCGTGGGCCATGTGGACGAAGCCCACTTGAGCTTTGGCGAATACGAAGCCTACATGCTACGTCTCCACCGCCTCATTCTTCCAGAATTTGATGTGGCCCAGTCCAAAGAGCTCATCAAAGACGACTGGGCACGCGATACGGATGGAAGTGGCCACTTGGATTTCCGGTTTTTCCATTTTTCCATGTTTGAATTGGTCGATCTATGGACTGATACGGTCGAAGCGGAAGATGTACGTACACACAAAACACACCACAGAAAATGGGGTTTGGACTTCACTAACAAAGGTCTTTGTTGTGTTGGCTCTGGCAATAGTACATCTCCCTGCTCTATTGTATCATGCACTGCCTGACGTATGAGTGGAATGGCCGGCATTTACTGAAAGATCTGGACGGTGAGACAGGAAAACCCCGTGTCTTTGCTAGATACGCGACTGACCCACCGTTGTGTGTGCGTGTGTGTGTGTGTGTGTGTGTGTGTGTTGGGATCAGATGTGAATCCTGTGGATATCGTGGAAGCCTCAAAAGGCATTTCCAATGAGGAAATTGAGCGCGACCTTGCACGGGAAGTCAACAGCGACACAGCACAAATGTATCGCGATCGGATCAGCGACGACGACGACGAGGAGCTGGCAGTAGACGAGGACGGCGCACGAGATGGTCAGATGGATGGTGACGGCGTTGGTGCAAAGAATGCTGCCGATGGACTTGACGATGAGAGCAGCAGTGGGTGTGCAAACAGTCAACTTGGTGGAACAGGGAATCTGGCAGTTGCGGCGCGTGGGGCTCGTGGACCCTCTCCAGCGACAACAGGTACTGGTGCAAGTGCTGGTGCTGCAATGTCATCGAAAGGGGCAAGCAAGACAGACTCCTCGGATGTGGCAAGCAGTCGGGGAGAGAAGGAGCAGCAACATCACAAGCCACTCGCAACGCGTGGCTCACCCAGTAAAAGTCAATCACCGTCGGTGCGGACCGGATCGGCTCCATCGAATCCATCGAAGCGAGGAAACGACCGGAAATCGTTGCATGGAGGTACGTCAGATGGTGCGACAGACGTAAAACGGATGCAGTAGATTCACTTGGTATGTACACGATTTCCTATTCCAGGAACTCATCCAGCTGGTCCTCGCTCGACTGGAACCACTGACGTGTCTACTGGAAGCACTGACTCCAGCCATCCCCTAGCGCCCAGCTCTCTCACGTCTTCAGCGTCTTCTTCTGGAGCACACCATGGCCAGGCAGGTGCATCCTCTTCAGGAGAAGTCGGTGGTCAGTTCGGTGGATCCGTTTCAGACGGCAATGTCTCGCTCCCCTCCGCGCTACATGCTGATCATGTACCAGCTGGAGACTCCACCAGCATGGGTATACACTCCAACGAAAATGACACCCATCATGTCACCGAGACTACCCTCGCGGACGGAATAGCGGACGGGCTAGCGAACGGAGACTTGCCTGGAAAACAACGCGATTCCAGAGTACACCACCGCGACTCTAGAGTTTTGAGCGGCCATCAGCCTAACGATTCTAGAGTTCTGAGCGGCCACCAATCGCCACGTACGCCGGGATCTCGCACATCGCTAAGTGGCTCGTCTTCTTCGTCCTCCAATTCCCATGAATCAATGTCATCAGGCTTCAACATCCAAGGACGACAGCAAAATTCTGGCTATGGAAACCGCGGCAGCAGTAGCCACACGGGCCCAAGGATGATTAATTCACAAGGCGCTGGGAACCCGAACAGCTCGGGCGGAGAGAGTGGGGATTCTCCGTTCAGTATCACCTCGCTTGGCACAGGCAGTGAGTTCATCAACATGGTCTCTAGACCGACAGGCTTTATCCGTACGCCGTCTGCGAAAGGCTTTGGCACCGGATCTCGACCAACAGGCATGTATGGCGATCGTGACGGAGCGAGCGGTGGTAGTGGTCCGGGAATACTTGGCTACGGGCTCCACACAGAGCAGGGCGCAGTGGCGGCACGCTTTGCCCACCCAAATGCATACAACACTGGCCCACTGTCATCGACACCATCGGAAATATCCTCGACGCCATCACCAGGTCCATACATTGGTGGACTTGGCTCGCCGAGGGGACGAGCATCTCTTGCGGTTGCGTATCGTTCGTCGCAGCAACTTGGTATGAATCTCAAAGAGAACGAGTCCAGACACAGCTCGCTGGTTGAGAATGGTGCGCCTCCCACAGTGTATGGTGTTCGCGGAGCGGCGCGAAGCGGCAGTCTGTCACCGCGAGCGCAGTCCGCCAGGTACCAAGCCAGATCACCACAGTACGCTTCTTACATGCAGTCGCAGCATGCCAACGTCGTTACTGATGGGATATCATCGTCTCCGCTGAACATGACCCGCCTGGACCTACACACCCATACCAGTCCCAGCAAGGAGCTACAAAGCCCGAGAACAGGTGGATTTCCCAGTGCTCGCCCATCGACATCGACTGCAAGCCAGCCAGGTGGCGCACTCTCGGACTTTATCCAAACAAAAGCGTACCAGGAATCGCCTGCCAAACTTTCAGCTCGCCCGGTTTCACGCCCTAGTCGAGTCTCCCAGCAGCGCTTGTCGCAGTCGCTGGTGGAAAACCTGGCGATCACGACGCTAGGATCACAAGCCACAATGGCTACGCCAACGCCTACGCCACAGCCACACAATAACCGGCAAACCATGATTCAGCCAGTTCCACTTGATCCGCGATCGTTCGCTGGCTCGATTGTAGGCTCCACCAGTTCTGCGCTGTCTATTCAAGCAGCAAGTTCCCGGAGCTCCGCAAGGCCGTTTGGTCTAATTCGAGGCAACTCCAAGCGGACCATCGAGAAAAGTCCTCGTTCGATCATCAACTTGGGTTTATCCGGAGCTTCAGCTGGGCAAGCTGTCCATCTTCAGCCCAGTTCGCCACGAAAACCAGGAGCTCCGACAAATTTGAGATAAGGTCACTCTTCCGAGGGAATGTATCCATGCAACTGTCCCTCTTTAAATGGATATTGAATCAGCTGATCTCCTCGTAGAGGGTTTGGATTGGAGCTCATTCATTGGCTATAATCCGTGGTAGAGAGCCGCAAAAAAAAAAAACCAAATGCGTCCAGGAGCTCATCAAAATCACTTTTGCGGATTTGGACACATGGGCCGGACAATGGCGCCGGAGGTGCACGCGGCAGGCGTCGAGTGGTGGAACGAGCGCTTCAGCGATGCGCATGATGACCGTGTATGCTTCTCCACGGTTTTCTTACCGGCTTTGCTCAAGTCCTGTCGCTTGGAGATCCCCGCCAGTGATGCGTTATCGATCGAGGAGCTTCGTGTCGTCGCCAAGTATGCCGTCGCCGATTCCGCGTGGCAGCATGATACAATCAGCCTCACTGATGTACGTTACTGTTTCTATCGGCCAGCGATGGCGCTATACGATGTCTAAAATGCAACATGTTTATTTGGGATAGTTTCTCCATTTCTTGGCTCGCTTTGGTCCGTTGCAATCCTGTTTGCAACGGCTCATAGACTCGCTGACGATGCGTCGAGAGCTTGTGACGTGGTTCCACGGCACGATCACGCGCAGTGAAGCAGAGAAAGTGCTGCTGACCTCGTCCTCGTCCTCGTCGTCCCTTCAACTATCCGATGGCGCTTTCCTTGTGCGCTTCAGTGAATCGCAACCCACGCGGTTCACACTGTCATACCTGAAAATCCACACATCCGGACCTCATGTCGGCAAGAAAGAAGTGCGCAATGTACTGATCGAGAACAACGGGAAGGTGAGAGAGAGCGCATGATGGAAACAACTGCTAGGCGGTCGTTTGGTTCTGTTATACTGACGACGGAGTGCATTTGTATCAGACTGGCTTTGTACTCTGTGACTCAAGAACCAAGGCGTATCCATCCATACGTGATTTCATCGCACGTAGTACATCACGGCTCAAGCATGGGGTACGTTTTTGTTTTCTTCTTCTTCTTCCTTGGGGTACACAACTGTGGTTACTCATCCTCTCCCTTGTGTACAAACAGATCGCGTCGTCGTTTGCGGCTCGTTGTAACTTGGAACTTGCGGCGGTGCGTGCTCGCCAAGATCTTGCGAGCAACTCGTACTCGTCGTTTTCCACCGAGTCTCTTGAGCCCAGTTCGTCCACGACGAGCTCGCCCGTGCTGCGTCCACAGCGGCCGCTTGCGTCGCTCTTGTTTTCAAAATCGCCCGACGGATCGCCACCGCCAACGCCTCTACCAAGGGGCAACCAAGAAGAAGAAGAAGAAATGCAACAACAATCCATCCGCAACGACAACTACTCGGGCTTTGCGATGGAATCATTGCTCGTTCCGCCGTTGACGCTCAAGACCACCACCACCACCAGGACCACCATCACCACGAGCAACAACAACAGCTCAAACGGATACGGCGCGTTCTCTGCCGCGGCCATGGTAGCTTCAATGGAGCGACCCTCTCCACCGCATTCGCCGCCACGCGGTCACCAACAAATCCCGTTTATCACGCCACCGGAAGGCGCCGACTATGGCGATTTTGCGTCGTTCACATCCGCTATCACAAGCTTCCACCGCGTGGCGCCGCCGTCGCCATCGTCGCCATCGTGTCGTACAAGTACAAGCAATAATGACGATGAATACGCCAGTTTTGAAGCGTTTCAACCAACTCCACGGTCTCAGCAGCAACATCAATCAGCGACAGCTCTCTTCACCACCACCACGACTACGTCGTCATTCGTGGCATCGGCATTGGCAATGGCATCAACATCGACATCGTCGGATACCTATGGATCTTTCGAAGCCTTTGATTGGCAAAATGACGCTCCATCTTCTGTTGCTGATGCGGCTTGTGGTGCGGGACAAGTGCCTGAACTGAAGGTTAATGCATCGGTGGTCTCTCCGCCTCCTCCTCCGCCTGTAATGGTCGTGGACCAAGACGGAGATGATGCCTATGGAAGCTTTGCAGCCTTCTCGACCGAATTTTGCTACGACAGCCCCGTGCCCTCACTCACCATCAAGGTCCCACTACTTCCTCCGCTCCCACCAACGGCACCAGCAGCACAGCCATCGCCACACCAAACGCCAGTCACGACGAGCGGTTCGGCAAGCCACAGCCTCTTCGTACCCACGCAGGCTCCCATCGACGCACCAGCAGCATTCTCAACAGTGGCCTCTTCTTCCTCCCAGTCTGACGAGTCGTTTCGACCCGCTCCACGTCCAGTGGGGTCACGACCCATCCAAGTCTCCTCAGATGATGCGTACGGAAGCTTTGAGTCGATCATGGGCAATGAAACACCCGCAGCGGTGGCAGTGACTGTGGAGGCCGCCCAAGCGCCTCGGTCGGCGCCAGCAGATATGCAGGCCTCGTTGAGCCACGTCGTTGATAGTCTGGTTCCCAGCAGCAACAGCGACAGCGCCACGGTCTCTGCGTTACATGAGCTTAACGCAGGCATGGAATTCTACAAGCAAAAGCTGTTGGACGACGCGCTGCTTCGCTTTATCCACGCCCGTGAACTCGCACAAGACTGCAAAGACTTGGTCGTCGAGGCGCGTGCACTGGGCAACCTAGGCACGGTGTACTTGGACAAGCTCAACCCGCAGCAAGCCGTCGCTTGCTACGAGCAGTGTCTCCGCATCACGCGGTCCATCAAAGATCTCAAGCGCGAACGTACGATCCTCAACAACCTCGTGCTGGCGCTCATGGCCGCCGAGGACTTTGACTCCGCGTACGCGTACTGCCAGATCCAGTTAGAAACCACACTAAGCGACGTGAACCGCCGCAAGATCTTGTCGCGGATGAGTTTGCTGAGGGAACGAGCAGCACGGGCGAGCAAAGAGGCCCGCACAGCCGCCGCCGTCGCAGCCACACGGACCTAATCGTCTTCGTAAGAGTACCGTATCAGGGGCTCTATAAACTTGTTTGTACCTAGATAGATGACCCAAAAACGCCCATAAAATACCGTTTTATATAAAATCGCCATTTTAGATTGGATTTCTACACACGTTTTATGCCTGCACTGGGCCAGTGGCGATCCCATTTGGGCTGCTTGGCGTAGGCAGCGTCAGCTCCTCTGCGACAGCGGGTAGCGTATCGACAAAGAGCTCTTGCACCGGCACTTTGACTGCCAGCAGTGCCGCCGTCGCATCGCCGCTGGAGGACTGCCTGGAGATGGCGTCAAACTCATCCATGAGCAGCTCTTGGTCGACGAAAAGCCGCCAGTCGTCCGCAAACAAGTGCCACGTGTCACTATCCCACAGCACCGCATCCGACGACGCATCGGCCATGGCCTCAAGCCCGCCCAAGGCCGAGGAGTAGTCACTTCCAGGAGAAATACGACTGCTTTGTCTTCGTCGTCTTCTTGGGTTATAAGTGGTCGAAGTGCGTTGCATTTGTGAGGCAAAGCCCACGTGGAGAAGCAGCTCAACAGCACCCGGGTCGCGTGTCGACTGTGAAGCATTCGGCACAAAGCCAACGCCTTGGACGATCCGTGTGCAATTTGCCGTGACCAATGAGATCGCGTACAAACGGCAGCAAAGCGCACAAATCTCGGGATGCGAATCCGACACAAACGAGTAAAAAGACGAGACATCGACGTAATCGCTGGTCGTGTCAACGTCAAAGGGGAAGGTATTCAGTTTGATCGCGTCCAGGATTTCAGAAATCCGCTCACTTGTGATCGCCACGCTTGGTGGAGAAGTAGTAGTAGTTCCGGTAGTAATACTACTACCAAACCATCGCTGGTAGTAGACTTGAAAATACTGCGCGATGGATGGCCACGACGAACACGGCTTGGCCATATCGAGAAGCGAGGTATCCAAGTGGAAGTTGAAGACAAACGCCAACAGCATCGCCGGCAGTTCGTACCGGCGCCACATTGTGTCAATGTAGATCAACACAAGTTGCGCGACATCTTGCTGGACACCTTGGTGGTCGGAAGTCGCGGCCTGGCTCAGCAAAAGCGTTTGGTACTGCTGCATCATGCGTGCGAATTGGTACATGACATGAGCAAGCGTGAGTCCTTGGGCCGCCGCCAAGTCATCGTCCAACAGCTGCGTCGTCGTGGTAGTGCTCCCGGCGGTGTAGCCGCCTCCTTCTCCTCCTTCTCCTCCGTCCGCTCCTTCGCCTCCTCCTTCGTCGCCACCGTCGTGGTCGTCCTCGTAGAGTTCGCTTGGCTTTTGGTGCTGGAAAAACACACTGTAGGTCTCTTGTAACGGCGCCAAAAACGCACCAAGTTGCTCCATTTGGCGCCAAATGGCTTGGTCATTTCGCAACACAAGCGACTGAAACGCACGCGGCAGCGTCGTGGCTGTATCTTGTTGGCAAAGCGTGATGATGGAGGTCTTGTATTTGAGAAGCCGCGCGTGACAATCCAAAAAGGAAACCCAATTTTCTCGATTCGGCACGACAAAACAAGCGCTGTGGTCGCCACTGAGTGTGCGAATCCGTTGCAAGAGTTTGCCATTCAGTAAGTACGCAGCCACTTCGATCATTTCTCCTACGACGCCCACAAAGTGGGGATGCGTGAGAATCGCGCCGACAAGAACACTGAGAGCCCGTGCAAAGCACGGCACGACCAAGAGCGAATCGCGTGGTGATACGGAGCAAACATGGCGAGCAGCGTTGAGTGCGAGCGTCGAATCAGCGACGATGCCCATGACCGAGATATTCTGGTTTTGCAGCGTTGTGAGCACGTCTTGGATCTTGAGAGCGAGTTGATAGGAGGTGTATGGCGTCGTCGTTCCACCATGCATGTCTCCATGGTGTGGCTGATGATGATGGCCATCCAGTGGCTGCTGCTGCTGCTCGGTGGCGGTGGCAGTGGCCATATCATAGACACACACACACGCCGAGTCGCCGTTGGAATTGACCAAGTTGAACGCCACGAGGTGCTGGCCATCGAGCGTCGTCCAGCTGTGGAGACTGAGTGTGAGCCCGCCTTTGATGGTCGAGTTGAGCATGCCTTCTTTCACACGATCCAGCTGAGACGCAGACAGACGAGCCGCAGCGTCTTGAAGAAAACGTGGCTCAGTGACGCCAGAAAACACTTCGGCAGCCATAGAGGAAGACGAAGAGGACGACGAAGACGAGTGGAGCGACGGGCGTAGTGCGCACGTCATTTGCTGAAAGTCGGCGTTTTCAAAGCACTCGGGTGGAAACCCACACGAAACGGCGAGTTTTAACAGTGCAAGTTTGTGGTCAAATTCCAACGAGGTGGTCGTCGTCGAGGTGGCTGTGGTGGGTACGCCATGCGTTGATGTTCGAAGGCGTTTGGCAGCTGGGAGAGGCGACGTCTTCCCCATTTCTAACGACTGTGTGGTGGTAGCGGTCATGTTGATGGGCGGCATGGAGGGCGCTAGCGCGGATGCTGGTAGATGGATCGCCAACGAGCGCGAGCTCGAGGCAATCGTCGCTTTGGACGGAGAGCTGGAAATGCCACCGATGGCGGCTGCTGCAAATGGGTTGGCCCGGACACTGAGTGCGCTGGCCTGTTGCGGTTGCTGTTGCATCGGCACAGTCGCTTGCGACACGCCAAGACCGGGCTGGTTGGTTGCAACCGACATGGGTGGAGGCGATGGTTCTTGCAGAATGTCCGGTCGTTGTTGCTGTTCCTGTTGTTGTTGTTGCTGCTGTTGTTGTTGCTGCTGTTGTTGTTGCTGCTGTTGCTTCTTCTTGCCGTAGCGGTCAAACCGAACGGCATCACGACGACCACACACTTCTTTGACATGCTCGACAACGTGGCGTGGGCAATTCGTACACTTTTCCAAGTGGCGCAGCATATCGATGGACACCCCGCGTGTCGCGGCGACTTGCGCGGCGCCGTACCGCTCCACGCAGTACACACAGAACGAATGGTAATGGTACCGATTGCGCTTCTCGCCGCGGTGGAAATGTTCCCACAATGGGTGCGCTGGGCGGCCCGTCTTCTTCGCTGGGTCGGCCGAAGCAGCGGCGATGGTCGTCGTCGGCGCTGGCAGTGAGGAAGCATCCGTGTGGACGACTTCCTCCATGAAAGACATCGCGGGCACGCCTCCTTCTGCCACTGTGACGACATCGACGTGATGCTCTAAAGAGACGTGAGCATGTCCATGCGTGTGTGCGTCACTCGCCATTGCGGTGGCGTCGACGCTGTCCGCGAATGTCGCGTGTGTCTCCATTTGTGCTTTTTCGAGAGTTTGCCATAAATGAGCGAACTTACCCAATGACAAACCAATAAGTTCGCTTGTTCTTTTCGTGAAATTTGTGAAAAATGCGTAACTGAAAATTCACAAATATTTGAATGAGGACGACAGGCGTCCATCCGTCCACCAATCATATCACGAGAATAGTGGACGAGAGACAGGAGGGGCCACTATTTTGCGTGGATTAATGTTCTTCAAAGGCCATTCCATTCGATGGAGAGACAAACATCCTCACACGATTTCGATAATTGAGCCATCACAAGAACGCATTGTCGACGACACTTTCTTTCCTGTACACGGCCAGCCATGAACAACCAGAGCAACACGAACGACGCGCCATCGTGCTCTGTATCTGGATCGCGTGCGCCGCGCAATGCGGACCAAATTGCCGCCGCGACAGGAGGCGACCAGCAAATCCAACAAGTGCAAGAGCACAACATCTTTGGAGGTGAGCGACGCGCGCTGTTTGTTTCCCCATCCATCCAATAGGAGGAAGGACGCTGACACTAACTGCTTGTGTGTATGAGTGAGGTTACAGACTCTAATCTGAACATGGTAATGGTCTTCATGCTGATGCTGCACTTTATGCAGTACGCCATGCGTCCACCCTGCGGTTGCTAAAGATTGATTTCCACCAGCCACCGAAGTCAAGAGGCGATATTTTACATGTGAAAAAGTGACGTTGATGACAATCAGATCCCAACACGGGCAGTAGTAGTTTCTAAACCCGCCTATATAGTATGAAAAACGAATTCTTTAAAAACATTTGCGGTCCAGGATGGCTTCATGGTATTCTTCCCATTCTTGCTTGGTGATGTGGATATCTCGGAACGTGGACAGTGAGGCAAACATGGACCCACCTACCCACGCGGCGATGCGGCGCTGGGAGTTGTACCCACGCTCACGAGTATGCGCATCCGGTACGATGCACATGTTGGTCTTCTTGCCCACACTCACGAGCTCTTCTTGGAACCGCTTGGAGAACCCAGGGATCATCGTCGTGCCTCCAGCAAGAACGATGCCATCGTAGAGGTCTTTTTGAAGGTCCTTGTCACACATGGAGATGGACTCGGCCACCAATTCGTGGAGTCCTTTTGTGGGTTTCGTGGAGTGGTGGTCATCGCCAAGCTCTTGCGGCTTGAACATCACTTCGGCTGGTGCTAATCGAGTGTGTTTGTCGACTTGCAGGATCGTACCATCGGGCAACTCAAAGGGCTTGCTCCCATCTTCCGCGATCGTCTGGGTTCCTTCGCTCGCAGCGCCAGTGGGTTGTGGTGGGATCGCTGACCGGTCATACTTGCCCCCAAGCACACAGGTGGCTTCTTTGATGTCATTGATCGTTTGGCTCTGGAAGGCGTGAAACGAATGGCCTCTCTTGGTCAGCAGCTTATGTAAGCGATGGCTGATGTCGCTACCACCGACGTTGTAGTGCAACGCCGCATGGGGCAACGCGTATCCTTCAAAAATCGGGATCGCATGGCTCGTGCCGTGACCGACTTCCACGACAAGGCCTCGTGTACGTCCCGAGGCAAAGAGCGACAACACGCACTGGTGCATGAAGTAAAACCCACAGGCTTTCTGGGACTCGAACATGATTTGCGCCATTTTTTCTTGCTGCTGCTTGGAACCCGCTGGCGAGCTGGTGCACAAAATCTACAAGGAAAGAATAGCCACAGGCTGTAAGGACACTCAGTCTTTCTACACCGAGACCCTCCTCCAACAAGAATACCCATACGCACTGGCAGCGTGGCGGTCTCTGGATTGATCCGCAGCTCATGCGTGAAAATGTATTCCCATATACGCTCCAGCGCGTCCCAGTCTTCCACAACGCCACGGTTGATAGGGTTGACAATCTCAAGAAAGTCACGGTACTGCTGACACTCATTCCCCACGAAAGTTTCGCGGTCGCGCAGATCGGCCTTGAGCGTCGGCGCGGCTTGGGCCGCAAACCACTCGGGGTTCTTCACCTTGCCCGTACACGTGGAAAACACCGCGCGTGGCGTATCCTCGCCTGCGTACCCGGCTTTCATCACGCCTGATCCATTGTCGATCACGATCGCGTCTATACCATCGTTCATGGTGGCCAAGAGTATCCTGGTATTGGGGTGGCCAAGAGTATCCTGGTATTGGGGTGAGCGGCGCTGCTCTTTCACAATCGTCATGAGTCATAGTACCCGAAAGGTCATGACTCATGACCTTTCGGGTACTATGACATTATTTTAACCAATGGGAATCAATCTGTTGAATATAAGCCAATCAACGGAAGGATAAACATCCATCACCTTGTCTCGGTTGAACAAAAATTGACAGCCCAGAACACGAAGAGAAAGAATGGACACCACGTTCCGTTGCGGGCGCTGTCGCATCTGGGTAGGCGACCACAGCAAAAGCACCGCTGATATCGCCACTGCCGATGACAATGATCTCCACGATCTCCGTGGATCCATATACGTTTCCTTTATTCGAGAGCCGATGCGCCGTGGTATTTCGCTGGTGAGTAGCTCGTCGCACCATGCGCTCTTCATCGCGGAAGATTCGATACGGGCCGTCGATGTCTACTGGTACGCTCGTATTCAAAATACCGTGATAGTATATGTATTCTGAATAGTAATACCGTTTCGCACTGCGTAGCCCGTCGCCGTTCTCGATGGCTCTCGTCATACCTGTGGATGCGCAAGGCACGTCTCATCAACAGCAATGCTTTCTCCTCAGCCGTGTCACTGCGCTGCACGCAAACAGATCCAATACTACTACTGCTGAACAAGAAGAAGAACCAACACCATCTCTATCACTACTCAACATAGGCGATCGCGTCCACATGCTGGATTTTCTCTTTGCATTACATGGCCACTTGAGGGAAGTCCCGCTCACCTCGTCAGCAAGGGACTTGCTGGCCAAGAAACGCATCCAAGAAGCATCCACAATGGTGACGAGCTCCAAACCGACAATGCCGTTTCGTCGACGCACAATCTCGCCCACGGATTTCTACGGCGACAAACCAAAACTTGTCCAGCAGCCAAGCGCAAATCCACATACGAGTACTCATTCCACCGAAGACTCGGATTCCTGGAGGAACTTTTACGCGCGGCTCCAGTTTACTGTCTCTCACTCGCTTCTCTGTCAGCTGGAAGGAACGGCACCGTTATCTTCTTCTTTCCCTCGACAGCAAGAAGCCTTTGAGTTTGCAGACCAGGTCACTGCATTTCGAGCGAGATGCAGAAGTCAAAAACAACAACAGCAGCAGCAACCAAATGGCCATTCGACTACAACCTCAGCAACAACAGCAACAACAGCCTCGTCCTTGGACGATCCTCGCGTGTTTTGCTTTGAAGGTGCAAACGAAGGCAAGAGGCGGTTCTGGGTGACGACACTTCGCGCGTTCTGGAGGGAATATACAGCGATCCCACACGGCTCGCGCCATGTGTATGAGATCATCCGTGAAGGCACACCGTGTCGCCTGTACTTTGATCTAGGTACGAGATACGTTCCTACACAGCAGATCATTTGTTCTGGATGAATGGACACCTTGAAAACCCCAGTGTATGATTTTGTTTTGGACTGTTTCTGCAGAATTCAAGAAGAAACTGAATCCAAGTATCGATGGCGACGCACTGGTGTCTCGCTTGATAACGTTACTTCAGCTTCAGCTCTATGTGAGTGGAATTGGAGCTTTCGCTTCCATCGTACACGTTGTTGCATACATAAGGCTTTGACATGGCTCTTCTTTTTTCTTGTTAGCGCCAATACCATTTGTTGATTGATCGAGACACACATGTCGTCGAACTCGAGTCGTCGACACCAGACAAATTCAGTCGCCACTTGACGGTAACAGCCAGCTTGGCGTATTGTCTTCCCTTTCCTCCACACGACCATGGTGAAGACTCTGTGTCTTGTGCAAAATTACTTGTTTTGTAGATCCACTTGCCGAACGGTGCGCTTTTCACTGACAATCTCCACGTCGGCGCGTTTGTGAAAAAATTCATCCACGACCTCGTGGCATCGCATCAGGAGGCCACCACCACCACGTCCGATTTTCTTGTTCGCGACCGCGCAGAGGAGAGCGACCCAACCCAAATCAACCACACGCACCAGCTCTTTATCGATACTGGTGTGTACACACGCAACCGCATGTTCCGCGTGCTTGGCTCGTCCAAGTACCGCAAGACCGCCGTGTTGCGTGCCATGGGATCTCCTGACCATCAACGTACTGCTGCTTCTGATGGCGATGGACCAATGCTAGACTACGATCTCTTTTTACGGTCCATTGTCTGTCCAGGCGGCGGCAAAACGAGCCAAACTATTCTGTTACGATGTGAGGGCGCGAGTTCTCTCACGAGGTACTGGCCGTCCAGTGGCCCCAACCACCACCATCAGCAACAAATGCGGTCTGTCGAATCCAGGTTTTCGAGTTTCCCGGCGCTGGACGCATTCATTCGGTCCATCGCGACGATTGGAGCAATCCAAGGAGAAATCCGAGCAGTTCATATGCTGTATCCAACAATTCCAGTGGAAACAGAAACAAGTTCGGATCACTCGGATCTCGCAGCAGAGCCCGTCAAGATCATTTACCAGTTGTACAGTAATTTCACCGCCGGGTCAAACAAAGCTGTGCCAGCGAGCACTTGGAAATCGCTTACATCGTAGAAGAGAGGAATCTCAAAGTCACACGGTAACATGGTCACGTATGATTTGAAAAACGACGCATTCTTGCCAGCAGTGGGTTTACACGCTTCGTTGAGCAGCCGCAGCGCCAGCAAGCAGCTTGGGAACCGTGTCAACAACGGATCCTGCGCGACTTGTTCCCATTGTTTGGTAGTAGCTGATGCCGGGCCCAGCGACACATCCGAGCCCAAGATGATACCGTAGGGAACAGAGATGAATGGTTGGCCTCGCTTCAGCTGATCCTGCGCCACGAGCCCATACCCGTGGTCACCGACATGCTTGATTTCCACCAGCGAGGTGGTCCCGTTGGCCGTCAGCCACTGCTGGAACGCTTCCATGTCCGCCTCGCTTGGCGCATTGCGATGCACACGGTGCGCACTCTCACTGTCTCGTAGCTTGGCGATTTCTTGCACTGCTTGTGTCACGTAGCGCAGCGCATCCACCGGCCAGCAGGATGAACCGCTCGTGAGCTCCTGCAGCACCAGTGTCATTTTCCTTCGGATTGTCCACTTCCCAACCAATTTGGCAAAATATCCAAATTATCGTATATGTTAATACATCAATTCATATAATATTGCCTTCCTGCAGTGGCTTCACTGCGAATGGCAAGCATGTGAGCGGACGCCGCCTTTTGACGCGCATAAATGTACCCATGGCTTCTACTAGGTGACAGAGCACTTCACCACACTGTCCATTTTTGTGTGTGTTCCTGGATCCATTGCTCCTGCTCTACAACTCGCCAAGGAGAGCCGTGACGTCTTCGACAGTGAGGTCGCGATCCGGTTTACGCAAAATGTTCTGGACGCTGTCCGAGGCGCCGCTGTTCGACAACGAAATGCTCTTGTCCACGTAGCTTGGCAGCCGATCTTGGTTCATGTCCACCCACCGCAGGTAATTCAAGGACTGTTCAGGCGTCAAGATGGAGTGGATCACATTGGTTTGCTGCTGCACTTCGTTCGCTTGCACCTCCAAGCTGTTTTTCAACTTGCTTAAATATGTCTACACAAACAACACCGGTGAGTGAAGTGGTTCTATAGAAAAAAAAGGATTCAACATCTGGGACATACCACTGCAAGAGCCACTCGTCGACGCTCCGACTTGCTCGACTTGCTGTCGCCAGACCTACAGATACAGGAACAGGTTGTCAGACTCACACAGACAACAGCAACAAAGTCGCTGAATCACATAGATCATACTTGTACAGTGACTTGAGTTTCTCGTCTTGCTCATAAGTCAACGCCAAGTCGCCAATAAGAGTCTGCCAGAGTGTGTCTTTCTTGACAATCGAAGGAATTTTCTTCTTTTCGCCATTGTCGACACCTGCTTTGGCATTCAGCCCGTTCGCTTCGTCATAGAAAGTATCATCTTGGATGCTCAGCCACAATAAGAAGCGGCAGTATGGCGGCAAAAGAAGATTGTCGAGTTGGCGAAAGTTGTAATCCTTAATCGCGTTGCGCTCGACGCTGTTGGGTCCGAAGCGCTCTTGAATCAGTTGCACCCCTTCACGGATCTTGGTCACTACCTCCGCCTAGTTGCGACAATTGGAGGGTCGTCAGCAATCCATAGTTATGGTCAGCATGTGCGACTTGCTCTCACCTCGGTCGTGCTTGACTTGAGCTCCTCAGTCAAGGTGGCGAGAATCTCAGAACGAACTGCATTCAAGGATTCGTCGGCACGGTCCAGGTGGCTCGCTCGCGTTGTATCAATACTCTCCGTGAGCTGAGAGACCTGATAAATTCCACCGTAAAAGTAAGCAACACAACCATCGCTGACAATTTGTAGCCATCTCCACGCACCTTCTCTTCCAGCAGCTCCAAATATTGCTTCTTTCGGCGGCGACTTTGGCGAGCAGATTCGCGGTTTCGCGCCAGGCTAGAGGTTACAACACATACGAATCCAAATAGTGAGTCTTCCACAGCCAATATCACCTTTAACAAGTGTGCATTCTCACCGTCGCTGTCGTTTCTCGTCTGAATCCAGACCAGACATGGATGCCGTCGTGCTGACAGCATCGTCATCCTGAGGGGGTCGCATCATGGACATATCCGACGGATGGAACGAGTGCATTTGACCCATTTGGCCCATGGACCCTGAGCCTCCGCCAAACGCCCGCGGGTCCTGCCCCATGTGCATTGACTGCGCAAACGCAAACTCGCTCGAGTTCGGTGCGCCACCGCCCATACCGTTGTTGTACATGGGCTCAGTTTTTGGCTGCGTGAGCTGGTCAGCAGCGACATCAGCAGATAGAAAATAGCTGAGCAGGTCATCATCTTCGGGAGTGAGGTCCATGGTGTTCATGATGTGATGGTGCAGCGGTTTGATGGGAATCTGCCGCCAGCGACGTCAGGGCTCCGTTTTGCTCTTGCTCGGTTTGGTGTCGCTTTTTTTTTGGAGGAACTGCACAAGAAAATATACATACAGTGTAGGCATATGTCACAGGGCTCTATTTGAACTGTGTGTAAGGGTTAGCGGAACCAATTCTCGAACAGACGCACGCCTCGTCATCCTGATTTAGGGGTGAGTTAAGTTCATCTAGGCTCATGAGTGCGAACATAAGAGAATACCACACAGAACATTCCCATCTCATGATCCCGCACAAACTAAATTGATTATCTATGCAGGTGTATGCCAATAAACAGTTTGATAAAATATCAGTCACTCTATCAATCCAAATAGAACTAATCGGGTGTCGGTATTTGGTTTTCACCGGTATTACATTGTGGAGGCTGAGAAACGCGGACAACGTGTGAGTGATGGTCTACGAGTGGTGTGTTGTTTCTTCTTTCCTTCGGTTGCGGACCGTCGGGCATCGACCGCAGATTCAATTCCATCGGCGGCAAGAGCACCACTTGTCCTCACGCTAAATATTGAAGGTAACCGGCAAGCGCAAGAAGAACAGTACATTCCCACTCAAAGCAGTCCCAAAAACTACAGCGAAAATGGCCGACGCGATCAGTCTCAGCGACCCTTTGGAAGATTTGCACTCGATTGCACCAAGTGACTCGGATGTGGACAGCGTGTCGCTCTGCGGCAGTGACCTGGAAGTCGAAATGGCTTGGGGTGAAGGACCCATTGCGCGTTTACGCAATGATGCAGCAATTCCTCCGTCTGACGAAGTTGAACCAGTGCGCTCGAAGAGCAACGGTAATGGTTCAGGGCGAGCCAAGACCCCGCAGAAGCGTGGTGACCAGTCGCCGCTGCAGAAGAGCAAGCGGCTCATCAATATCCACCCGGTGCGGTCGCCTGCGTACTTGGTCAAACCAAATGAGCTGCCCATTGGTGGACGAAAGCAACAGCGTTGGTTTAACGGTGAGATATTTGTGTTTTTTGGACTGTGTCCACGAATAAGATTTGCTGACATCAACATGCGATTGGGCCAGATCATCACTTCGGAAACAAGGCAGCCACGACCCGTTTGGAGGACTTGATGGAACACATGAGCATAACCGTCGATTGGAGGTAGGGTCCATTTGGGTGTTCTATGGTGTTTATCATCGTGGAACCTGACGATTATCACGTCACAGATCCAACTTCCAGAAGCTGGCCGAACCTGAGAACAAGGACCTGCAGATTGCATTCCGGAAAGGGCGTGTGCAAGTGCACAACCAACCATCAAACCAGCCAAACTTTCGGCGCAAGGATGACTGGAATGGTGCGTTCCGCCCCACCTCTCTGGAAGGGACAAAAATTGGTAATGCTGATGTATTTCTTGTGCTGCTCGCTGTTGTGTAGAGGCGGAGACGATGTTTGCACGCATTGATCGCCGAGCTCGCACTCTTTTGCTGCGCTCCTTCAGCTCCTTTGCACAATTCATTGAAGCGGTGGAATACGCAGTGCTTCATTTCATTCAGGTTTGTCCACGTGCATTGGTTATACTGGTTGTACGTTGACCGCAATGATGGATGATCTGATGATTTTACACGTTGATTTCTATGCTGTCACAGTGGGGTGAATTGCCATCCAATCTTGAAGTCTCTGCTGCCTTGCAGCGGCTTCTGGTGGAGCCGATGGAGATTGGCACGTTTGGCGGAAATGATATCAGGCTGTGCATTCCGCTCGCTGACTCGGCATTCCACCGTCTGATCGTCCACAGTGTGTGCCAGTTTTACGGAGTCCGATCGCGCAGTACGTGACGCCTCATACGTTGCGACATATCAGATATGCAGTTGCTGACATCACATGTGTTGAATTGCTCATTAGCTGAGGCGAACCACCGCTTCAAGACAAAGATCATGGTGCTCAAGAGCCCGAAGTCAAAGTTCACCCAAGAACAGCTGGAGAAGATCTCGTTCTGCGACTTTATTCGCGAGACGCGACTCAACCGCCACCTTGTGACACCAACGTCAATGATGCGTAGCGAAGATCCGCTTGAGGATCTGACAAAGAGCAGTGAGTGCAGCGATGGCTACACGCTGATGGATTACCCGTCGGTGTAACTGGCTGCTGTCGTGTCTATCATCTGATTCCATGTTTGTCCCTTCACTTGGCACTTCCAGTCGAGGCAACAATGCATTAGGATTGCTCAGTGTGGAGACACGACACACGTCGATTCACTCGAAACCACAACTGAGATGCCCAATTGAATCCATTTTTCACAAAGAATCCATCATGCACTCATTTATTTTATTTTAGTTTTGTCTTGGTATTCCCATTCACAACGACGTGCGCAGTTACACAACTATGCCATGGTGCAGATACTCTGAATGGCACTCTCAACACGATCTTCTTCTCGATCGCTGTGCCATTATCACCTGTGCATTCATGCATTGCACCTTGATTGTTGATTGTTTTCATTGCACCTGTATGATGGCGACACACGAATTTCTGATTCGGGCGGAGAAATCGCGTGACCTGATTGGCTGAAAACAGTGTTCAGGCCAAAATTTCCCATGAAAAACCTCAAATCTCCCAGCAAAACCGAGTTTTTTTCAACACAAAAGGGGTCATCCAAACTGCACACGTTGGTCGTCGACCGCAACCAACCTCGGAGACCGCAGGGTCATCATTTGCGGCGACTCGCGGGTCAGATTACACAGGCAACACGATGGTGGATGTGGCAGAGCAACCGCCAGTTCAAGCCCAAGGATCGGCGGGGCAGCTCCCACAGCAAAGATTGCTGTTGCATGTCGAATCCCCATCGGTCGCCAGCTTGGAATCCTCCAGTCTTACAATGGAGTCTCCGTCCGTGTCTCTGGAAGACGAGGCGTTTCTGGTGATGTCGGCTGCATCACCTGGTGTCTCTGAGGGCGCTCTTGTTGGGGCTACCACCGAGAACGGTGACAGCGAATTGATGGAGGCACAACCACAGCTAGCAAATGGCGAGCCGCACCATGGGGGCGAATCCCAGGCTGCCGACAGCAACGGCGACACCGCCAGCGCGACGAACACAGAGAGTGCATGCGAAACAGGGAGTGGGGAAGCAACTCAAGAAGACGAGCATGAAGAACACGCAACGATAGGCGAGGTGACCGAATCGTCGAATCCGGCCGATTCAAAAGAGGAAAAGATTGAAGACGTGATCGCCAAGATCAAGTCCATGTACGGTACACCGCAAGCAATGTTGTCAGTTTATGGTGGTTCTCACGTTGTGGCTGTTATCAGGTTGGACTGTGGGATTGTCGAAGTGCTGGAATCGGGTGAGATCCTTGTGCTCCCAAAGGCGTGGTCCACGCGTGCCAGTAAGACCCATGGTGGCAAAACGTACTATGTCTCGCCGTACGGACAGACTCAGTGGCTTCGTCCGCCCATGCGAACAAACATTGGCTACAAGTGGGTCCACGAGATCGAAGTGACGTTTGGCACGGGCCGCTTGGGTTTGAACTTGAAGCAAATCTCGGGCGAACCGGGCCAAGTCTTTTCTGACATCTTGGTGCATATCGAGGAAATATACAAGGTACAGCGCAACCAAGTTGTATTGCGAGATGCGTGACGTGTGGATGATGTGGCTCACATGTGGTTGGATACGTGTTGCAATACAGTTGGGGAATGGGATGGCGAGCCCAGCTGAAATCTACAATTGGAGTGTGAAACCCGAAAAGTGAGTTTGTGGCAGGGACTGGTCCTGGTTGGTGTGGACGTAGGTTACTGAATGTCGGTTTTTGATCTTGCACAGGCGCTTATACGTCGGGATGAGAATGACGGCGATCAATGGCATTCCCTTGACGGGCTGCACGTACACGGATGTCCTAGACAGAGTCAACCGTCTTCCTCGCCCGCTTCGCATTAAGTTTGCCGACATTTCGAGGGGTATTGTGGTACGTATAGTTCATACTGACCTGTCATAACGGTGTCTATGGCATCAGCACTCATGGGTTTGGGATTGTGTTTCCCATTTTTTTGGATTTTAGGGCCGCGCGAAGGAAACTCCGATGCAAGAAGAAACGGCCGACGAGAAAGAAGTGCGACTGAACCAGACCAAGCAGCGTGATCTTCGCATGGAGTATTTGCAAGTCTTGGTCGCCCATGAATTGCATCTTCAAGTGTGGAAAATATCCAAAGGCCGAATCCAGAAGAAAGAACAAGAACAGAAAAAGAAAGAAGAAATCTTGACAACCCAGCTGGACGCGATGACCGAGTACCAAGCGCTGCTGCAGCAAGACGCGGAGAGTTTGGAGCAAGAAATGGCCAACTTGACTCAAATGCTGGAGCAACTCGCACTCCAAGAGGCAGGTGCAGTACCGTCTCCGGAGGTCGCGAAGACGCCAGCGTTGCAAGAGAGAAATATGGCGCTTGACCAGGAAGTAAAAGATCTCATGCATGAAAACGAAGAATTACGGCAAGAGCGCGTCCAACTTGAAGAACGTCTTGACTCTGTTCAAAAAGAACTGGATGCATATGGTGGAGACGGCGAAGGCAGCTATGTGGACGTGTTCTCAGCGTCTTTCTTGGGTTCATACGTGGAGCGTGGCTCGCTTGACCGCCAAGCGGACAATGCGAAAGAGGAGCTCTTGACCAAGGTTCGCAATCGGCGACGACAATTGGATTTGGAGCTTTCCGAAGAAGAGGAAGAAGTGCGGGGCAACAACTCGGAGCTGGTTCAGCTCAAACGTCAAATGTCCGGTGTCATCGCGTCCGCAAGACGTGAGGATGAGCTGATCAGTGGCGAGAAGTCACCGCAACTCATCTTGCTGGAGACCAAGGTGGACGCCCTACGAAAGGATTTGGTACGTCTTAGTGGCCCCTATCAGTTACGGCTATGGATGTGGCTAACTTCCTCCTTGTTGTATCGTCCAGCACGAAACAGTCACAGGTATGGCTGCTGCCGCGAAGGAGGGCAACCGCGCGCGAATGGACAATCTTTCAATTCGACGCACTGGCTTGAAAGATGAATTGAGGAAAGCTCTGGATGACGTTTCCAAGTATGAAGTGGAGTTCAATGTCCGATCGTCCATCAGTGACAGACGGTCCACGATCGATGGGTCAGACTACGGCGCGAGATCGTCCAGTGGATCGTTCGATGAGATGTCAGCATCAGGGCAGATTATGGACACTGGCAAGTTTCAAGAACTGTCGGTGTTGCGAGCCAAGGTCGATGCTCTGCGAAAGGATTTGGTACGCTTTTTACTTCTCCACTGTGAGCTCCATCCGTGGATATCTCTGGATGTTAACGCTTGTTGTATCTTTTCAGCACGAAACAGTCACAGCCATGGCTGCTGCTGCCAAGGAAGGCAATCGCGGACGAATGGACAATCTTGCGATTCGACGTACTGGCCTAAAAGATGAGTTGAGGACAGCGATGGACGAAGTTGCCAAGTTGGAGGTCGAGTTCAATGTCCGGCCGTCGATCAGCACGACGCGCTCTGCTAGTACCATTGAGTTTGGGGCGCGACTGTCCAGCGGGTCGTTTGATGAAATGTCCACACCGCGAAACACGGATATCGCCAAGTTCCAAGACAGATTGTCGGGCTTGCGAAGTGATCTGGTATGATACCTACGGTATTTCTATCATACTCATATCCAAATGGTTTGGGCTGACATTTCGTTGTCCCCTCGTAGCATGACACTGTTGCTCAGTTGGCAAGGGCAGCAAGCGCGAAGGATGCGAAGCTCGTGAAGGAGTTAAGTGGACGACGGCTTCAGCTGAAGGAAGAAGTCAAGGCGGTTCAAGATGAATACCAGCAGCTCACACGCGAGTCACTCGCATTGCCGCCTCGTCCGCCATCGTTCGACCGGATCGTGATCGACCCGTTTCCACTTCCAAACCCTCGTGACCGCAGCACCAGTCAAGCAAGCTCCGTCTCGACGGCATCTCAAGCATCATTGGCACCATCAGTCGACTCGATCATTAACTACCCAGCCACTACAACTACTACGACCCTTGAAAGCGGCAGGCTGAGCGGTAGTGCGTCCGCGAATGCGCTGCCGACTCTGACTGGCCAGCTAATGAAGCACCCAAGCCATTCAAACGAGAAAGGCATGTTTGGCAACATGTCGCTGCGTGGGGTCCGCGAACGGTACTGTGTGCTGGACGGATCCGGCTCCTTGTTGTACTACAAGCGTAAGAGTGATCGCGAGCCACGAGGGTCCGTGCCGTTGGATGATCCAGCACTCGAAGTCGTGTACGCAAAGACTGAGGCCAAGAGCTCGGAGTTTTCCATTTGCACGCCGACTCACCAGAACAAATTTGTGGCCAAGACGCGAGACGAGATGATGAAGTGGGTGAAAGCACTTGAATTGACCCACGCCATCCTCATGGAGCGCCGCAGTGGGGCGCGTTTGTGTGGCCTCCATCAAAGCACTCTTCAAGGTCAAGAGAGTGTGGTTTCGAATGAGGACGAATCTGGCAGCAGCCGCGTCAGTGACGGAGGTCTCGCTCCAATGGCATTAGCCGTTGCTGCAGATGCCGATGCCGCTCGTGATCGCATGTCCCTGTCCTCGCAAGGGCACGCCTCGACGTCGGGGCGGCAACAACAGCACCGAGCGACATTGGGCTTCTAGGCTTGATGCCGAGCCACACCGCATCCTGCGGTTATAGGATCTCACAGGGTCGTATTTATTCAGCTGTTTCAATCAATCGAACCTGGTAATACCCATGAGTGCATTTGTGTTTTAAACACCAAATCTTAAATCGACTGCTGCAAACATTTATTCTGTTTAAGAGGTTTTCCTCGACACCAAACAAAAACCCGCACAGCTGACCCAAAACGCGCCAACTTTTGGGGGAAACGAAGGCGAACAACAAGAAAGAGGAAACTTGGGGGAACATGTTCAGCTCTCGAAAGCTACTGGAGCCGCCGTCCAAGCGCAGCAATGGGCTACTAGCTCTTGATGCGGTTGGCGTGCCGCACGAGCTTTCGACCGCCAAGCGACAGCGTCTCGATCTGTGGGGCGACAACTTTGGGTCGTCTTCATCATCCGCGGCAACTGCCACCGCCTCCGCGTATCCACGACCAACACAACGACGCGCAGTGATGCAGCGTATGCAGAGTCTGGATGATATCCAGAACGACAATGTGATCGCCGAGACTCCTGAATGCGCCGTCACCCGTGTGCGTGGCGTGCCGACTTTCGTGGGGAACGAAATCCGACGCGAACGACCAACGGCACGCCAAGTCGCGAATTGCCGCGTGGCCGTACCGACGACGAATGGCCATCGCGGTGAGCGCCATGTGCTCTCGTACTATGTTCTCACGCTTCAACATCGCCTTGTGCTGTGGCAAGAAGGCACAGGAAGCATCGTGACACTCCCATTGCCCGATGAGATCGTGCCAGATGAGCCATTGTACCCGTTCCTTTTTGCTTTGTACGGCGCACGCGTATCCATGATGGTCGTCAGTCGAAGCGGATGCGTTTTGTTCTGGGAAGATATCGACTTGCCATACGAGAGCGTGCCTCTGAGCGTGCAAATCCCACTGCAGCAGCATGAACAAGTGGCGACGAATGCCCACGCCAGCCTCACGGTCTCGCCCTCAAGCTCCAGTGAATTGGATTTCGCTCAGCGCAGCAGCGGCAGCGCCAGTACCGGTATGTCGACCGAACAAGAACTGAAGAGCATCCTCTGCTGGAGCAATCTTGGCAACGTGTGGGAGATCGCGATGGAAGACCGCCGTATCCGCGTGCGGTCACTGGAACGTCAACAGGGCGGTTTTCTTTCTGGCTTGACCAAGACAGTGAGCCAGTTTTTCTTCGCTAGTGCGACACCGTCGTCGACTACATTGGCGGATGAAGACATCCACGCGCCAATCAAGGCAGTGCGAATCGTGTCCACTTCCTCAAGCAGCATCGACTGCCGTGACTCGGACGAAGACACACATGTGAGCAAGCTTCTCTTGTTCATGAACGGCACACTGGAACTGCGTTCGTTCAACTCGGTCGATGCCATGGACTGCAACACCACGACAGTGTGGCGCTTTGACGCCAACCGCGTGGCGATCGCATACTTCAGCGAGCAGTTCCCAGACTTTCATCTTGCCAAAGTGTTTATGGTCTCGCTGCCATACATCGTCAACGCGTCGGCATTCGGTCTCGTGGTCGCCTATGTATGCACTGCCCAGAATGAAGACACCCCGAAAGTCAAGTACGCACTACTTCATTTTGAAACCAAATTGACGCGCCAAGGAAGACAAGCTCCTGACCCGACACCGACCTGGGCGTGTGTATTGGATTACGAGCCACTGTTCTCTGAGAGTGTGAACAGTGACGAATACTTTGACGTGGAGACCGTGACGGTCAACAGCTCGGCGTTCTACCTTGTGTGGGTGCACAGCCACCCGACCCATTTTGCAGCGATCCAGCTTCCTATGTCAGGGCAAACGACTGTGCGATCGAGTGGGTTTTCATTGCAAGGAGTCGACCGCAATGCCGCGCTGGGCTTTGCGTCCCGTGTCGAAGTCAGCACCGAAGCCTCGGATGCTGTCAAAGGTTCCGTTTCATTTATTCTGATGGATTTTGAAACTCAAAGCCCAAGCAGTGGAGGAGGTTTGGTATGTGCGGCCACGGCTTCGAATATGGTGTCTGTGTCCAATAAGAGCTCGGATCCAGAGTTAGCGCGTCGCAAGAAGCGAATCGAACATGCAGATGGGCTCACGCCAGAATCCCATGCCTTGGGCGAGAACCTCAGTGTGGAAGAGTACGCGTCACTGTTGCTGTCGCATTTCCAAGCTGACCATCGAGCCACAGAAAATGGTGGCGGCGGTGGCCCTCTACGAATCGCAACAAGGGATGTGTCGAAAGTCGCTCAAGCAGCTGTGGGCGTGGCGTTCCAGATCTTGGACGCCAAGGCGTCGTCCGGGCTGAGATGGGGAAAAGATGCCACTGATCAGATCCACCAATCTGACTCCAATCGCGCAATCGTGACGCCCAAGCTCGTTCGCTTCCAGCTGGAAGAGAAACGCACACGCTTTGAAGAATTTCTGACCTTTGTGCAGCACAAATGCTCGGACGTCTGGCATCTGATTCAAGACTCGTCGGATCTGATGCAATATCTGATCGATGGCGAAGAAAAGCTTCATGCTGCCGTGGCGTTGTGTAAATTCCAAGGCTCCATCTCGACCATCGAAGAAGAAGGTCAAGATGCTGGCCTGAAACCAAAATTGTCGGGTCAGCTTCTTCTTCGAGCGATCGAACGTGCAGTTCAACAGCGAGGATACGATAAAGAGCAGCTTCGCTTGGCCGGGTACAATGCCTTTGATATTTTTTATTGTGAAGTGAGCAAAGTGAATGAAGTGTTTGTCGCACTCAGCGTGGAGATTCAGCGACTCGCTTCGGAATCTGGCGAAGGTAACACGGAATTTCTGTACGCGTTATTGGAGAGTGGGTACAGCATGCAAAGCCTGCTCAAGACCCCAACGGCGACTCGACTCGCGTCGACTGGAAACTGGATGTTTACGCGTCCGATCCGCGAAGCGATCGCTGACCATATCTCACGTTTGTCCAGTGCCGTCGGGTACTCTCCCAACCCAATGACAGGCAAGCCGGTCGTTGCGACAGCTGAAGAAGTCTTTGAGATCGCCGATCAGATCCACAAGATTGGCGGGATGTTACTCGATGCGTACCATCGATTCCTTCCGGTGACGGCGGGCGAAGCCGCGGATGATTTGAGAAAGGAAGCGGATATCACCAAGCGTTTGTCACTGAATCCGCTCGTCTTCATCGCGACCGATTACGAAGCGCCACTCGAGTTCTCACCGACTGTGGAAGAAGGAGGAGCAAGCCGTTGGTCCGAGCAAAAGAAAGCCGACCTTATCATCGCCAGTGTAAAAATGGCGGAGCTATACGCATACTACGAAGCCATGGTCCACCTCGCCTATCGAGAGGATGAAGAGAATCTTGCCAAGTTGGATTACATTCTTGGCCGCGTGGAGAAAAGCGCGGCGGCGAAGCGACTTGAGACGTACTGCAAGAAGCTGCCGGAGTTTTCCGAGTTCGTGTTCCGCTGGTACGGTGGAGAGGCGGCGCGGTACCCGTGGCTTTTTGACGGCGAGTCTGCGCGTGCTCAAATGTTTTCATACTTGCTCGCCAACTCGTCCGTTATTGGTCCATCGCTCCATGTGTACTTGAAGGCACATCCATTGTTGGCGAAGTATGCGTGGGTGACCGCTGTCACCAGTGAGAAGTTCGACCACGTCGCGCATCTGGCGCTCAAAGAAGCCGCTGGCGAACATTCGTCATTAGCCAAGCGTAAGACCATGGCCAGCATCGCCAAGATCGCTGCTCTTGCCGGTCCAGCAACACCACTGGC
>JAADWJ010000227.1:0-32040 GCA_023336165.1 Pythium monospermum
CGAGCTCACTTGAACACTGGAGTCGGAAGTTGCTTCCTCCGTTGCGACTGGGGTCGATCCTGGCGCATTTTTGTTGGCTGAGAGCGAAGTCCTTGATGAACTGTGTTGCTTGCTTCCGTATCGCAAAGCGCATTCCGAGCAACAATTCTTCACTCAGGAGCCGGGTCGCAGCTTCAGGGTCCCCGGCGCTGTTGCTCATGACTACACCTGCGACGTGCCTTGTCGATTCTTGTCTCTACCCAGTCGTGTTGCTGTATTTGTGCTGACGCGTGGAATCTCAACAGGTTGACAATATTTATTGGCCGCTGGACCACGCCATAATTTGGGAACAATTTCTGACAAAACCAATAATTTCTTTTTTTTGTGTACCACGCCACATTTTGTCCCGAGTTGGCAAAAGTGTCCCTTATTTCTAAATCACGCCACTTTTTGTGAAAAGCCCCATTTTGTCAAAATGATTTTTTGCCTTTGGTGAACTGGCCTGTTCCATTTTGCGATGCCGTTGTTTTCGGCGTTGGCGTCGGCGTCGGCGTCGACATCGCGCTCGCTGCTGGCTGCGTGTCGCAATGGCGCGCCTCTTGCAGTTGTACAGGACATTCACGCACGCGGCGGTGACCTCCACGAACGAGACGAGGTACCCCCAACAGTCTCGTGAAACCCCTGGTTATATGCTTGACCACCTGACGCGATCAACTCTTGTTTGTTGGATATGACAATGTTGGGAAGCGCAGAACGGCTGGACGGCGCTGGACCACGCCGTCAACAGGTCGCAGTTGGATGTCACGAGGTTCCTCGTGTTAACAGCGGGCGGCCGCGTCGACGCTTGCAGTGAGGTACGCGTGACCAAACACTCCCATCCGTGTATATACTAGTACCAGGAGCCGACGGAGATCAGCTCAACAACCTTGTCTGGTTGGGATCAATCGCTTGGGCTGATCGTTTTTTCCCATTTGGTTTCGATACGGTAGGATGGCTGGGGTTTGCTCTACCGCGCGACGGTCCAGAACAATACCGAGATGGCTCGCTTCTTGCTGGAGCAAGATCCAAAGATGCTCCACGTCAGCCCAGAGGTTGGTTCGATCATTTTCCCGAGTCGCTCGCAGTTGGCCTGTTGCTGATCAAAGAACCCACAAACACTTGCACACGGTTTCTCTCCCCTCCCATTGCTTTCGCAGGACGGCGAATCGCCTTTGCATCTCGCGTGCCAACAGCGCAACGTCGAACTCGTCGAGCTGTTTCTTCAGCATGGCGCCAACGTCCACTTGCGCAACAAGGCAAGTCATACTACTGGAATACTACTAGTTACTACTTGCGAGGCCCGTGAAACTCATTCTGCTGGGTTGCTGCGTGTGGATGACGGACCACACAGCGAAGCGAGCTACCGCTCCACCGCGTCGCCCACCACAGCGCGCTCGCCACGCTGCTCATTCGCGCCGGCGCTCGGGTCGAAGACCGCACCAGTGTACGTTGCGTTGCTTTTTGGTTGTGTGTTGGTTTCCCCTTGTAGTGACTGATCCGATATACGACGCATATCCACACGCCACAGAATGGGAACGCAGCGCTGCACCTCGCGTGCCAAAATGACGATACAAGAGCGATCGAAACGCTTCTGGAACTCGGCGGGAAGCACCAGCTTTTCCTGACCAATGACGTGAGTGAACATGTCAACACGCTTTTGTTGTTCATAGTTTTTGATCCGTTTTCTCACGCGCTCTCTCTCTCTCTCTGGCTCTCTCTGGGTTGATGTATTCTCTGGCTCATACAAAGTTCGACAATACGGCGCTGCATATCGCGTGTATGCGGCAATCCCCACCCGTCGCAGCCATTTTGCTGAGCCATGGCGCCAGTATCCACGCCGTCAACAAGGTAACAAGTGTATTGTCGCACCCAGTCGAGCGATGGGGTTTCTGATCTGATCACTGTGATATCATTATATTAGGACGGCTATACGCCTTTCCAAGCGTGTCTCCACTCGCCGGCGCTGCTCGCGTACCGAAACCAAAAACTGGTGGACATGGTGCATCTGTTGGTCTCGTACGGCGCCATGATGGACCCAGAAAGTGCGACGCTGCTCGCAGATGGCGCGACCATCTACAAGTCGTTTGCTGGCGTCCAAGTGGCGATCGCCCACTGGCTAGCGCAACGCGCAGCGGGCGCCACAGAGCTCACGAAAGTGCCCGTGGAAGTCTGCAACCGTGGCAACGTGGCGGTCGAGACGTACCTCGCGGATGTCGCCGAGTCCACCGCGTCGGAGCGCGTGTTTCGCCGCAAGATCTGCGTCGTTGGGCCCAGCGAGTGGGGCAAGACCAGCTTTGTGCAGTCCATCACGAGCCACACGCCCACGCTGGTCGCGTCCCACGACCGCACCATCGGCATCGATCTCTTTGCGCATGCGTTCACACGCGATTTGGAAAACCACCACGTCACGTTTTGGGATTTTGCAGGCCAAGACGAATACCAAGTGGCCCACGCGCTGTTTTTTTCCAAGCGCACGCTGTATTTGGTGTGTGTGGATCTGGACGCGTACGAACAAGTGCTTGGCTGTCGTGGTACCCAAGACAGCCAAGAGGACGAGGAGGATGAAGAGGACGAAGAGGAGGAGGAGGCCAAGGTGGCTTCGTTTGTCAAGAGCAAGATCATCCGCTGGCTGCGGTTCGTTTTCGCTCGTCAACCCGATGCCGAGTTTGCGTTGGTCGCTACAAAAGCCGATTTGCTCGCCCACGACGCCGACCGCATCGCTGCCATTAAAGAGGACTTGTGGGAGCGGCTGGACGACTGGATTGCAGATTTCACCAAGGAAATTGAGCGGGAACTGGTCCAGTGGCGCAGCACAGCGCAAGAAACAGCAGCAGCCGATGACGCGTTCGAGTCGCCTCGCGTCACGCATTTGGTGCACCTGAAGACCAACTTGTCGCGCGTCGTGCCGGCCGACTGGATCGTGGCCAGCAGCGCGTCTCCTGAAGCGGTCGACAAGTGCCGACTCGAACTGGAGACGCTTCTCAGTGCGGCCAGAGACCGCAGTTTCCTCATGGCCGACAAGTACTCGAGCGTCTTGGACGCGATCGTCGCCAAGCGGAAACAACTCGTCCTTTCCTCTTCGCAGCGGCGCCGTGTGAACGCCAAGTCGCGCATCAAGCACACTTTTGTTCCATTAGCGCAGCTGTGCGCGTCGCTGGTGCAAGAAATCAACGGACTCACGACCAGCGAGGCCATCGCGATCTTGCAAACGCTCCACGACCTTGGGGACGTGCTCAGCTACGACCACGACGGCGCCGGTATGCTACGCGACGCCGTGATCCTGTCGCCTGACTTGCTCATTGACTTTATCCGCCAAGTGATTTGCCACGAGCATACTTCCGCCTTGACGACGGCCAGCAAAAACAACCAGAACGAAGACTTTTTCAGTGCGTTGCGTCGCGAAGGCCGCGTCGCACATGAGCTGCTGCGTGGGCTGCCGCTGTGGAAAGGCGTGGACGATCCAGAGCTCATGCTCGCGCTCAAGCTGCTGCTGCAGCATTTCCAGTTGGCGTACCCTGCCGCCGCGTCCCGCGTCATGAAATGGGACTCGGACTTGATCGTGCCGGCGTACTGGAAGACGCAGCAGCCGTTTTTGGAGCTCTCCACGTTGACGCCTCTCCAAGACAAAATGATGAAAAAGGAACAGGAAGAGCAACTGGCTGTCCATTGCGTTTGCTGGGAGTACGAGTTCCCCGTGGAGATGCCTGACTCTCTCTTTGAGCATCTCGCGGTGGAGAGTGCGACGCTGCTGTACGAGCGCGAGGTGTACCCAAACTGTATCGAGTCGCTCCCCAATGACCACTTTGCCGTGCGCATCGTGCAACAGAGCCGAGCAGCAGCAGCAGCAGCAAGTGCAGACATAGTTCGCATTGACGTGGCCGCGTACGAGCCCGAGATCGCGTGGGAGTTGCTGCGGCAGACGTGCGAGGCCATGGAGCTTGTGCTGGACGACTACCCGGGTCTTCTTCTCGTGCGATACGCTGTCGAGACGACTAGCGATAGTGATACTAGTGATAGTAATACTGGCGACAGCGGACGCTCGCGTCACCGCATCGACGCAGCGCTGGAGCAGCTGGAGACGGCGCTGCCTGCGACGCGAGAGATTCTGCGAGCCAAGCTCAGCTGGCTTCCTGAAGATATGCTCTGGTACACGGAGAAGCAATGGCGCCAGCAGCAGCAGCAACGTCAGCCAATCGCTACGGAAACCGGCGGCGTCGTGATGGAGACGCTCGTGCAAAGCATGGAAGACTACGCCAAGAAAGTGGACGATCTCGGCGGCGTGATGATGAATTTGCTGGCTGGCGCTGGCAATCGACGCGACTACCCGGCGCTGTGGACCGTGGAACACGTCCAAGCGACAGCAGCGACAACCAGCAGCAACCGTAGGTCGTCGTCGTCGTCGCTTCAGCTGCGGATGCTGAGTGAGCTCACGGGGCTGTGCCACCACGACGCCATTGAGATCAAGGTGCCGCCAGCATTTTTGGCTAAACACGGCGACCTCATCAAGGTACGAAATACCACAGTCCACTGTCCACCCAAAGAGGATACTGTAGCAGTGCTCACGCCTATGTCATTGTAGATCGGTCTGTCGTTGTTTGCGACGGTTCTGCCTGACCAACTCGTGGGCTCCATCCTCTCGAATTGTATCAGTGCGGCGTCCCCTGGTAAGACAACAGCGATATCTGTGGCCTGGCTTGGCTATGTACGTGTGGATCTGCTCCACTAATATCTGTATCGCTTTGCAGCTGTGGACAACCAAATCGAGCGCGCAACGCAAGTGCACAACATGATCGCCAACTTGGATTTGGGCGACGGCGGCATCGTGGACTCGTCGTCAAAAGACCAAAAGCTTTCTCCCGACGGCACGATTCTGCTGCTGCGACGCTCCATAACTCGTCGTTCCACCCGCTGATGGTCGCCGACATGTCGGGACTCGAATGCGGGATCGTCAAGTCCACGGGCCAGTACGTGTGGGCCCACCACGACGAGCTGGTGGTCCAGTCGACCGACATTCGGCTCCGCCACGACCACGCCAACGCCAACGCCACCGCTTCCCAAGCGCCCACGTCTCCGACCGCGAGCACCATCACGACCGCGTCGCTCCACTCGACAGCCAGCTGGATCAGCAACAACAGCGGCAAGGATTTGTTACCCAAAAAAGTTGAGGCATCGCCAGCAGCAGCTACAGCAGCAGCACCGCCGTTGGCTCTTTCTCTGTGTGTCTTCCACGCCACGTGCCTTCCAGAAAACTGGACCCAGATCTCGTGTCATTGGCAGCTCGTGCGTGGTGGGTCGACTTCTCAAGACCCAAAAGAGCCCGAGTCGGCCGTGGTGGCCAGTGGCGCCACCCAGCCAAACGCTGAAGCGACCCAGAGTCCCGTGTGGCGCGAGTCGTTCGACCTCATCGATATGTCGGCTGCGGAGCTGAGCGAGTGCCAACTGACTGTGGAGATCCACCGCCCGAGTCGCCTTTTCAGCGAGACCAGGTACCATAGCTGTGTGTGTGTTTGTGGGTTGTTGACCGAATCTGGGTTTGACTCTGGCTCTACTTCTGTAGGCTGCTCGCGCAAGGGCAAGTGCCACTGAAGGACTTCGTGTCGCCAGAAACTGAAAAAGCGTTTTCGTGTGGCACCATTGAGATTCCGTTGTACGCGCCCAAGCGCCACACGGCTCTCGGCGGGGTGGTGGTGTGCCAGATTTATGAACCGTAAATATGTAGAGCGCTGGCGGGTTTGTTCCATAATGCAGCGCGGGACCGGTACTGGAGTGTAGCAGACGGTGTCACAGTTGATGCCGTAGACAAGTGTGTTGATGTATGACACGGTGATGGATGATCTTCAACATCATTGAATTTTGGATACCGGAGATCTGATCCCGCCGAGATGAGCTGCAAACGTCCATTTTCAGTGGGCCACTTGAAGTGTGGCAAACACGAAGTTGAAAGTGTGGATCAGATGTGAAGAATATAAAAAGTGTTTTTATTGTTTCAAATTGTTGGGTACCAGTGCTGGGGAAAATAGAGGCTCAACTGATTTGTTGCCCTCCATCTTGTCCTCTTCCATTCTTCAATTCGCGATCCCAAGCTCACCTCCCAGTACCCCCACCCCAGAGAGCTCACGCTCACCATGGCACTCAAGACAAAGACCACGCTCCTCCTCACCGTGGTGTTGGCCGCGCTCGCTGGCTTCGCTGCCGCCACGAACTCCACGGGCTGTGGCAAACCCGCAGCAATCACCAGTGGCACGTACACTACGACCATCAATGGTGCGACACGCCAATACCTGGTGCGCGTGCCCACCTCGTACAACTCGAACAAGGCGTATCGCCTCGTCATCGCCTTCCACTGGCTTGGCGGCACCATGCAGAACGTCGTCAGCTCCACCGGGTACTACGGCCTCCAAGTTCTCGCTGCCGAGTCGACCATCTTTGTTGCGCCACAAGGTCTCAGCAACGCCTGGCCAAACACAAACGACCGAGACCTTGCGTTCGTTGACTACCTCGTCCAGACGCTGGACGCTGGGCTTTGCGTCGACTCGACCCAGCGCTTCGCCACTGGGTTCAGCTACGGCGCCTCCATGAGCCACTCGTTGGCTTGCTCCCGGCCAACGGTATTCCGTGGCGTCGCTCTTCTCTCTGGTGGTGAGTACAGTGGCTGCAAGGGTGGCACGACACCTGTCGCGTACTTTCTCGCCCATGGAGTCAGCGACGCCACCATCCCCATCGCAAACGGGAGAGCGTTGCGGGACAAGTTTGTCAAGGCCAATGGCTGCAAAGCGCAGAGTGCGGCCGAGCCAGCGGCTGGGTCGGGCACCCACATCAAGACCGAGTACCAGGGCTGCTCGCCGGGTCACCCAGTCACGTGGGTTGCGTACGACGGCGGCCACACGTTTTCGCCAGTCGACAGCGGATCCAAACAGTGGGCGCCCACCGAAATGTGGACCTTCATCTCCCAGTTTAAGTGAGACTCCTAGAAGGTAAAAGAAATGAGGAGTAGTGCAGCTCAGTAGCCAACAAGTCCCAGGGAGAGTGTTGCTTGGCCAGAAGAAAGTGATCAGTTGGTTGTGGTGGTAATACACTGTAACGTAAGTACTGTACTGTCACTGGTGCTCTGGCGAACTCAGATGCCCTGGCTCTTCACCACAACACGCAAACGTAAACAGCTGTTGCAACACTGTACTTCAGAGACCCCAGGAAAAACACCCGCCACTGGGTGAAAAACACCCAAAAACCAGGGACATACCTATTAAATATCACATCTAGGGACATACCTATTAAATATCACATCTAGCCAATCAGATCGCTTCAAAAGGAGAGGCGACATCAATTTATGAAAACCATATGTTGTTGTGGTTGCGCTTCGCTTGGGCCGACACACCGACCTTCGCTGCGCTGCGGTGGTTCTGCCGTCGACCCAATGCTCGCGATTTCTCGATTCTAGGATCTGGAGGGTTTGTGCTGATAGTGTGCGCTCTCACCATGCCCCGCTCATCATGCTGCGGTGCTTCGCGACCTCCGCATGGTACGCTTGGCCCACCCTCCGCATGAGTGTTCGCTCCCCGTCTCTGTACACGGAGGGATGACATTTGGGTGTTTTTCACGTAAAATCGCGGGTGTTTTTCATATTCTCTCCTGTACTTCACTGTCAGCTGACAAGCTCAATAATTGTTAAACGATTGCGTTGGAGTCATCCGGATCTTACAGGAGTTTTCCAACTGCAGCACCGGAACAACCACATCAAAGGACATGACGGCCTGCACTGCACTGAACCGGTACTTCCTGACTGATGACTCCAACAACAAGGTTCACGAAAACAAATTGAAAATACCACTGGGTCCGGTTGATCAGCAAAGGCGAGTCCATCAGATGGCCATGCCGTCTGCATGATTCCAGTGAACTTCTTTATTTATCTTCTTCCACCTTCTCCAGTAGTGTACTCATGTGTGAAGAGTGTTATTATACACCGGAAGCAGGGAAGGTTGATTGATCTCCATGGCTTGCTCGTTGCTGCTTCGACCAGGTTCTGCCGCATCAAGACACAATAGGCTTGGCCAGCACGACTCAATTCTCGATTCGCTCAATCCAAATTACGACGCCCAGCCACCATGACTCGTCTTTCGAACCTGACCATCGTGGCCATTGTGCTCCTTCAACTCACGTTGAGCCATGCTACCAAGACCAAGACCAACTGCCATGTGGAGGACTCGACGCCGCAATCCTCGCACGCCAACGAAATCGCCCAGCTTGAATACGGCCGATCAAGTGGCTGCGGTCGATCTCCGATCGTCAGCGGCACCTACAATGTGACTGTGAACGACACAGAGCGCCACTACATTGTACGAGTCCCCACTGACTACGACCCCACGCAAGCGTACGGCTTCCTCATTGCGTTCCACTGGCTTGGTGGCACGATGGAAGACGTCGCCAGCAAGTACTTGTTCTACGGAATGCAGCTCTTCCACAACGAATCCACCATCTTGGTCGCACCGCAAGGCGTGGAAAACAAATGGAAAAACGACGGAGGGCAAGATATTGAGTTTGTGCGTCAAATCCTTTCCTCTGTAGACGCCGGGTTGTGTGTCAATCAGAACCAACGCTTCGCCATGGGCTTCAGCTACGGCGCGTCCATGACCCACTCGGTCGCGTGCGCTCTCGGCGACAAGTTTCGCGCCGTGTCGGTGCTCTCTGGCGGCGAGTACAGCGGCTGCGAACGCAAAGGTGGTGGGTCTCCGGTGGCGTACATGGCCACCCACGGCACGCGCGACACCGTTGTCCCCATCGACAAGGGCCGCGCGATCCGCGACGTCTTTGTCAAGGCCAACGGATGCACACCTCAGACACCGGTCGAGCCACAACAAGGTGATCTCAACCATATCACAACCGAGTACCAAGGTTGCTCGACGGGCCACCCAGTGGTGTGGACCGCTTTCGACGACGGCCACACGGCCATGGCGTCCGATGGATCCCTCATGCAGAACAGCACGGCGACCACGTGGCAGCCTGCTGCGACCTGGAACTTCTTTTCCCAGTTTTCCTAATACATTTACGAAATAACCGCAGAACACCATGAACAACACGAGGCAAAAAAAATACGAAAATGACTTATCTTTAATAAGTAGGAATGGAGAATGTGTGTCAATGAAGAGTTTGGTGTACGCTTTTGATCTACAACAGCGTGAAGAGAGCCGCCGTGACTGCTCCCGTGACCAAGGCCACCGAAGCCGCGGCGACAGTCGACGCGGGCGACGAGTCCTTGCCTGGCGCCGCGCAGGCGCTGCAGAGCGTGGTCACATCACCTGTGAGCGCCGCGTCGCTCGCTGCGCACTGCGTGCAGTCACCACCGATGCAGTTGAACGAACAGACGCACTTGCCGTTCGTGCAGCCGGCATTGGGGCCATCGCCACACGAAATGCCATCGCACGCGACGCCGCCACAATACGCGCCTTCCACGCCGGCATTACAGAGACACGTGCTGTCGGCCTGGCACGTGCCGCCATTGTTACACGCGTTGGCATCGCCAGCCGTGCAAATATTACACTGCGGACCCGTCCATCCGGCGAAGCACTTGCACTGGCCATCGGTACACTCGCCGTTTCCGTCGCACGTGCCCGAGCACTCGGCGTATTTCTTGAGCAAGTCGGCCACGCTGGTCGCTGGCAGCGGCGCCAGCAATTCGAACCGCTCGGCGATCGCTGTCTTCCAGTCGTCTTTGACCAAGCCGCCCGTGTCCGCCGACTGCGGGTTGAACGCCCAGTAGAACGAGCCGATGGCGTTGTCGGCCAAGTACGTGGCGACGGCTTCCGCCCACTTCTTGTTGTTGCCTTGCATTTGCGCACCCCACGCGCCGACCACGACGGCATTGCCCGTCGCCTCGGGCACAAAGCCAAACGAAGTGTCCCACAGCTTGGGCATATTGTTTGGGAAACTGGATTCCAACCACCACGGCGCTTTAAAGTCGACACCGGGCGAGATCAAGTGTGGGCTGTACACCAGCTGCTTCATGTTGCTCAGCTTGACCGGGTTCTTCTTGGCGCCTTGCAGCGACCCACCGGCTTGGCCCCACGTCATCGTCACGCCTTCAACGTTTGTCTGCACGCCTTCGACAAAGATCAACAGCCGCTTGCACGTGTCCAGCACGGCGTTCCCGATCTCGGCGGCCTGCAAGTCCCAGTCTGTGGCGCTGTCTCCAGAGCCCCAGGTCGCCTTGCCCTTTGGTTCGTTCTTCAGATCGATGCCCAGCACATTCCACGTCGCGGGGTTGTCGCAGTACCGCTTTGCGAGCACTTGCAGAGCTGGAATGATCTTGGTTGGCTCGGCGACATCCGGAAAGTCTGGTTCATCGGCGGCGATGCGGTGGTTGTCCAGCAACACAAGGATGTTGCGCTTGCGGCACTCGTTGATGATGTAATCAAGCACTTGCAAGTACGACTTGCCCGCCAACGAAGGCGTGCCAGCGGTTTGGTCCTTGTCGACTTCTGCGTCGTTCAGCACCGAGTCCATCGCGAGCGGAAGACGCAGCGCGTTCACGTTGTACTCGGCCAGCAGATCCAGCGCTTCCTCGACCGTGGTGCCATACGGCCACAGACCCTGGACGACCTTCTCGACCGTTTCTGTTAGAGAAATAATAGAGAAAAGAGAGAGCGATCAGTTGCTGTTTGATACTGTATACTCAGTTTTGTATAGAGAGTGCTGCAGTGAAAGTTGCCGTACCAAAGCCAAACCAGTTGACGCCTTTGATGTAAAACGGCTTGCCGTCGGCGTGGATCGCGCCGTCCACCGATGTGAACTTGATGAGCGCATTAGATGACGACGATGCGTCTGGAGTTGTGGTCGTTTTTGGTGCCTTAGTGGTTGGCTTTGGCGTGGTGACGGCGGTTGTGTCCGAAGCACCAGACGATGACGACGATAGCGACGCCAGCGTTGGGGATGTGGTCACGGGCTTCGTGGTCGATGGAGCGACCGTGGTGGCTGCTAGCGAAGAAGGCGTCAGCGCCACCAGCGCGGCCGCTGCGAGATACCATGCCGTCCGCATCCTGTAGTTTGCGGTTGTTTTTGCTTGTGCGCTCTGTTGTGGGTGTCGAGTTCCTCACAGCCAACGTCAGCAGTCGCCAGAGCCATGCTGAATATTTCGTGCTCCAAATTAGGGACTTGACGCCCAACAGGGGACAAGGAAATTTCCCCAGAAATGAGCCATCTGGATTCTCAGACTCCAGAAAATGATCTTTGCCTGGAAGCTCCAGAAAAAACTGGACTGGAAAAAACAGGATGGATTTTGCTATCTTCGTCCAACATCGTCACCTCAGGATATCCATGGATGCAAACCTGGACAAGGACAGGATCAAGAACTTCCAGAGAGATCATATCGAATACGTTTATGCAGCATACATAGGAAGAACTAAATACAACGACGAAAGGCACATGGGACTACAGTACTGTACACTTGTCCAGCAGCGGGGAGAAACTCTTATTGGGCATCTTGGAGGAGCAGGCCATTGTGGGTGGTCTCGATCTTCTTGGCCTTTGGCTTGATGTCAACGATCGGGAAGCCAAACAAGCGGAAGCGGTAGCCGCCTACGAAGCGGTCCTTTGGGTTGGTGCGCACGAGGAAGACAAACACAAAGCCAATGATCACCACCACAAAGATCTTGTTGATGTTGCTGATGTAGGCCTCGGCCGCGGTCTTGCCGATCTTGCGCGCGTGGCGGAACGCGTCGTTGAACGTGATGCCGCCCACGACGCCGCCGATGGACCACGCAGTCAAGATCAAGCCGTGCATCGCGCCAATGTTGTAAGCACCAAACATGTCGGTCAAGAAGCACGGGATGGAGCCAAAGCCTCCGCCGTAACTGGCCGTGAGCACAAACACTTCAGCCACAAAGAGCGTGTAGTTGTTGTTGTTGATCAAGTACGGGATCGTGCCAACGATGAGCACTTGCGACGCAAGGGTGTAGTAGAAAATACACTTGCGACCAAACGCGGGCTCCATCTTGAACGCTTTGATCAAGATGTCCGAGATGGCAGGAAACAGCAACCGTCCGCAGCAGTTGAAGATGCCGTTCATGGACACAATGTTGGCTCCTTGGGTGGGTGTCTTCCCGAAAAGATCCACACACATTCCCGAAAGCTTGGACAGCACAATCAAGCCAAACAGCTGGTTGGCGAAAAACATGATGTACATGAACAAAAAGTCAATGCTCTTGATGGCCTCGATCAGCGTGAGTCGCCGCACTTGGGTCATGCCATCGGTGCTGGCGGATTGCTCGGCATCGTGGAACTCTTCGGCCAACTTCTGAGCGGTTGGGGTCATGATGGACTCGTACTCGTGGGCCGACATGATGCTGATCCGCTCGCCTTTTTCCAGGGCGGCGTCCACTTCTTGGACGGCCTCGCCGTGGATATTTAATCCACCGACGGTGAACTCGTGGTGGGGCGAGCGCAAGATGATCGCGCACAAGTACATGGCGGTCGCCATGGTGAAGCCGATCACTAGGAACGTCGACGGCAGACCCACGGCGTCGATGATGGGCAAGTACACTTTACCCCACACGACCGCACCGGCGCCGTAGCCGCCCACGGCAAAGCCAGCAGCCGTGCCGCGGTAGTCTGGGAACCACTTCTGAAGCGCCGACACGGGCGAGATGTAGCACAAGCCCATGCCAAAGCCACAGAAGATCCCGTAGCCCACGATCACGCCGCTCAGCTCTTTGTAGTGGAGCGAGATAGCCACAATGATGTTGCCGATGAGGAACGCCGTGGTGCCAAGGAACACGCCCGCACGTGGCCCATTGCGCTCGATCCATGGCCCCATGAGCGCGGTCGTGGTGCCAAACACACCAACCGCCGTGTAAAAGGCATTCACGGCCTTCTCGGCCTTTTCGTTGCCATAGACCCGCCCATCGATGGGCTTGTTGAATACGGACCACGAGTAGAGCGAGCCGATGCAAAACTGCACCAAGAACGACGCAAAGAACAAGTACCAGCGCGAAAACTTAAGGCTCGAGATCTTCATGTACCGGTTCTTGCCCAAGTAGAAGCTGATCAAGTGGTCTTCCGCGTCATCCTGCTCGGCCGTGCGATGCTTTGGTGGGACTGTCCAGTGCTGCTTGATGCGGGCCGACACGGCGTGCTTGCAGCTCTTCTTCTGTTGTGGTTCCGTGGCTTGATCGTCGGCTCCCATTGCGATGTCTTCCAGTTGGTCGAAGTGGTGGTTGCTGGTGGCAGTCGACTTGCTCGTCTTGGAGCAAAACGCAGAATGGGAAAATCCGGTGCTTTGCTCTTGGGCACCCAAGCTGGCATGCGTGGGACCTTTCTCTGAACGGCCGTGCCGGTGCTACTGTACCAGTACCAGTCCACGCACATAACCCAGTCGCCAGCCCCCTATGCTGTGCTGCTGCTCATGTGGGACCACAGCAACTGATCCCAGATGCCATTATGATTTGCTGCTTCAAATCTTTTGGAGAGCTCAAGCATTCCACTTTTGTTGGCTGAGTTGAAGTCTTGGAGGTCATCCCATCCGATTGTGCAACCATCATCGATGGCCAAAGCGTCGGAATGGCTACATAAAACGCGACCAAAATGAAATATTCGCATTAAATTTTATATATTTCCGTTATATTTCTTGTTCTGCCCTAACCCGTCACGGTGACGTGGAGCAAAGAACAAAGAACACATCAACTTTGTGCACGTTATGTTGAAGTTGCATCGGAACCTTCCAGATTGGAACAAATGCTCCAAGCATTGGCCTTGGCGTCACCGTTCTGGTGCTCTGTGTCGTGTTTACTCCTGCCGCATCAGCTGGCAAAGAACTGTCCTCAGAAATCATGAGGACAGTTCTGCAGCAGTATAACCGATTTGAACTGTACCACAGCAACAGCCAGAGAGCTCCAACGGCAGAGTCTCGATTGCTTAGTATACCGCACCGACCAGTGTGATTAGCAGCTGATAAGATCCCGATATCACTGATCGCGCGCTGGCACTTCAGTCACTCCAGTGGCAGCGCTGGGCTGCGTTTCTTTTCCCATCTCTTGCAAGTTCAAGATGCGATCCAAGTCCACAGAACAGAACAGTCGCTCCATCGAGTGCCCCACCGAGCCTCGATGGTTGGAGTTTAGAAAGAAAAAAAAGAAGAGAATAATACGCAACCGTCCAGCATGGAAGATCACCTGAAGCATGAGCGACTGGCGACTCCACACTCACCAGAATTCACTGCCGTACCGGTACCGGTATCTATATAGACGATGGAGCCCGTGGTTGGGTATCATTCTTGCATTAACGTTATTGTTTCTGTGCTGCCATTGTGATCGTAAGCGGTTTGGGTCTCCTTGGCAGGATGCAGGGTTGACTGTGTCTACAGTTTAGCGGATGTGTTGTTGGCTTCATCCAGAGTCTTGGCCAGTTGAGCAAGTGCCGCTGAGACGGCTGTGTGCAAGAAAGCACGCGCCGCCGCACCACTTGGGAAAACTTCGTTTCCTTTCGCCGCTGAGGTCAACTTGATGGTCCACACGAGCTCTGTCTGGGGCGTTTTGTGCGAGTGGTCCTGGATGAAGCGCACCAGCGCAATGTGGTCTGTGATCGGAAGAAGACCTGGGTTGGTGACTTTGTACAGGATACTTGTCACGCCTTCCTGGTCGCCCTCCGTAGCAAGGCCCGCTGACTTGATCTGTTCTTGGATCTTGAGCTGCGGGATCAAGCGCGTATGGTTGACGTACGCGCGGCCCTCACCAGGCGAGACCGCCACTGCTCCGGAACCACCGAGCCAGATTTGCTTGATCCACGCGTCCATGGCCTCCAGCGCCGTGGCGTTGAGTTTCTGCGCCATGACGACCTCGGTGCCACCGTTTTCAGCGTACAGCGAGGCTGCCTTCTTGTCCACATAGACGCGCGAGGCTGGGAGGCTGTAGGGAGTCGTGCTGGCCATGGCTGGTGGCTATGAGTGGTGGTTCTTGGCTGTGAAAATGTCCGAGCAACTTGGAGAATGATCAATCTTATCTCCAACCAACTTGCAGGTCTATCCATGTTATTTCCCCTCATGGTCTATCCGTTTGTTTTACCGGTAATGGATTAGCACCACTCTGCTGCTGGAACAATCAAAATGGATGAACGCCATTCTGTTTACGAAGGCCACGGATTTTGTTTTACGGTTAGTTCTGTTGACGCAATCTCAATTCACTGTGCTAACGTGTACTAGTATTATAGTGTGAATTTTAGACTGCAATACCAAAACATCCGTTTCTTGCACACTGTACATGGCTACCGTCCACTATTTTGGCAACTCCACTGGTGCCACCATTTGCCGCGCCACGAGCGCCTTGTACACGCCATCTTGGATCATCATGAGCTGGTCATGGGTGCCTTGTTCCACAATCGCACCGTCTTTTGTCACCGCGATGAGATCGGCATTGCGGATCGTGGACAAGCGATGGGCCACGATGATCGTGGTGCGCTTCTTCTGCTGGACCAATTCATCCAGCGACGCCTGGACGATGCGTTCGCTCTCATTGTCCAGCGCGCTCGTGGCTTCGTCCAGCAGCAGCACTGCTGGATCTCTCAGGATGGCTCGCGCGATGGCAATGCGCTGCTTTTGTCCTCCCGACACTTGCGCGCCACGGTCGCCAACTTCCGTGTCAAAGCCGTTGGGGAAATTGGTGATAAAGTCCAAGGCGTTGGCCTTGCTGGCAGCGTCTCGGATCTCTTCTCGCGTCGCGCCTGGCTTGCCCATGGCGATATTCTCAGCGATCGTGCCAGCAAACAGCACGGGCTCTTGGCTCACGAGCGAGATCCGTTCACGGAGCCACGGCAGCTTGAGCTTGCGCAAGTCGGTGCCATCCAGCGTCACGCGGCCACCGGCGGGGTCGTAAAACCGCTCCAGCAGTGCGATCGCAGTGCTCTTGCCACTGCCACTGGAGCCGACAAGTGCCACGGTCTGGCCTGGTTGGATGCGCAAGTTGTAGTCGTGGTAGATTTGCTGGTCTGGGCGAGACGGGTACGCGAACGCGACGCTGTGGAACTGGAGATCTCCTTGCACTTTATCGATTTCGACTCCGTCTTGTGCCGTAGGGTCGATCAACGGCACGCGGTCCATGATCTGGAACACGCTGCTCGCTGCCTTCTTGGCCTTGCTCGAGTCGGTGGCGTTCTGAGCGGCCATGCCGATGGGAAACATGCTCAGCACGAGCACGATCATGACCATAAACATATCTTCAAACTGGACCGTCCCGTCTGCGACCCACTTGCCGCCCACGTAAAAGAGCAGCGCCAAGTTGAGAAACATGAGCCCCGAGCCAGTGCCAAACGTGAGTCCGCCCAGCAATCCAACCTTGATATCGGTCTTTTTCGACGCGTCCACAAAGCCCACGTACGCGGCGCCGATGGCCTTCTCCATGCTGAAGGACGCGACCGTGCGGATGGATCCGATGGCCTCGGCGAGCACCGCACCGGCGGCCAGGTCAGCGTCATTCGTCTTGCGGTTGTTGATCGTGCCAGACAGCTGCTTGGTTTGCATGAGCACGGTGAAGGCAAACAGCGGAAGCGTCGCGAGGTTGACAAGCGTCATCTGCCAGCTGTAGTAAAACGCGATGGAGAGTCCGATGCCCAGCGTGGACACGTTGACGAGCCCTTGGTTGAACGTGTCGGACGTAATGGCCTGCAGCGTCGCCGTGTCGGTCGCGAGCTTGGCGACCAGCGCCCCGGAGGCGTTTGCGTCCAAGTCAAACCAGCCGATCTCTTGGTGGAGCATGGCCTGGAACGTGCGGCGACGCACCCGCGACACGAGGTTCTGCGAAGCGACTGCGAACCCGTGGTGCTGCGCGACGATGGAGATGCCAAACACGACTCCCAGAAGCAGCAGCCCAAGCGACCAGGCACGGGCCGCGTCGCGCATGCTGTCCACGGTGCGGTCCAAGTCAAAGAAAAGCGTGATGATCTTGGTGAGGATGACGCCCCAGACGGGGAAGACGGCGGCGTTCACGATTCCGCCAAGGCCTCCGAGCACGAGGTACTTCCAGTCCGGCGCGGCCAGTTTCCACACGCGCGACATGGAAACGTGGTACAGTTGTTGGTCATCTTTTTCTTGCGTAGTAGGAGCAAGAGCCGTAGACGACGACGTGGCTTTTTGGTGGTGGAGGCTACTCTGTGAGTGGCTGCGTTTGTGGGAGACTGGGGATCCGCATGACAACGACGATACACCACTTTGCTCCTGTGTGATATGACCACTACCAGCGCCTTGCTCTCCTTCTAGCTCGTAATCGTCGCTCGCTGCCGCGGCGTTATGCTGCGCCTCCACCAGCAGCTTGTATTGGCCGCCTGGGATCTTCAGCAGCTCATCGTGGGTGCCAATCTCAATGATTTGGCCATCGCGGTGGACGGCGATCCGGTCGGCATTTTGGATCGTCGACAAACGGTGCGCGATGATGATGGTCGTGCGATTGCTGGTCGAGACCAGTTGGTCCAGAGATTCCTGGACCACGCGTTCGCTTTCCGTGTCCAGTGCGCTGGTGGCTTCGTCCAGCAACAAGATTGGCGGGTTCTTGATGATGGCACGCGCGATCGCGATCCTTTGCTTCTGGCCGCCCGACAATTGCGTGCCGCGCTCGCCCACTTCGGTGGCAAAGCCCCGTGGAAACTCGCTGATGAACGCAAACGCATTGGCCAATTTCGCAGCCTCGACCACGTCGTCATCACTCGCACTGGGGCGTCCGTGGCGGATATTATCCAGGATCGACGTGGCAAAGAGAGCCGGCTCTTGGCCCACGAGCCCGATTTGCTGGCGCAGCCACCGCACGTTGAACTGCTTGACATCAACACCGTCAATCTGGACCGTGCCACGTTGTGGGTCGTAGAAACGTTCCAGAAGCGACACGATCGTGCTCTTGCCACTGCCACTTGGGCCCACGAGTGCCACGGTCTCGCCCGCCGCAATGGACAGCGTGTACCCGCTGCAAACCTGGATCTCTGGACGCGACGGGTACGCGAAGCACACGTTGTCGATCGTGATCTTGCCTGCCACATGTGCCAGCGTCGTGCCTTCGTTTTCAGCCGTCGGGTCGATCAGCGAGCGCCTGTAGATGACTTGAAACACATCAAAGGCGGCGGTACGAGCCGCAAAGACCGCCTGGATGCTGGGGCCCGCTTGGCCCAGTGCCATGGCGCCCATGATCACCGCAAAGAAAACCGTCATGACTTTGCCACCGTCGTAGCAGCCCACGCCATCGCACGAGCGGCCTTCTAATTGGTCGTTGGAGATTTGGACCGCGCCAAAGTACAACCCGGCAGCGTACGTGCAGTACAACACAAAGTACATGGCACCGATGCCGCCACCGACCGCGACGCCCTTCCGGATGCCAGCTTGCGTGGATGGCGCCAGCGCCATGGCGTACTTGTCCACAAAATACTGGACCGCGTTAAACATATGGACCGTACGCATATTGCCCAGCGCTTCTTGTGCCACGGCGCCAGCCTTGCCATACGATTCCACGCCACTTCGTGTGGCTTCTGCCAGCTTTTTCATGGAGAAAAACGCCGTGTACCCCAGCAGTGGCGCAAACGCCAGCAGCACAAGGCACAGCTGCCAGCCGTTGACGAGCCCGATGATGATGCCAGATACGCCCATGGATAGGAAATGGAGCCCATCTCCTACTTTGCGTCCGATTCCCTCTTGGATGACCACCGTCGCGTCGGCCACGCGTGTGGCGAGCTGAAGCGGCTCGTTGACGTCGAACCAGCCGATTTCTTTGTTCAAGATGGCGTTGACGTAGGCGCTGCGCAGTCTCTTGGCTTGGCGCGAGGCCGTGATGGACCAGCACGCGACTTGGATAAAGCAAAACACAAACACTGCGATGCCCACGAGCACAAAGTTGAGCGCCACGGAATTGACGTTGTCACGCAACTTGTCGGCGCCTGGCAGGTCTTTCGGGTTGAACGCGTTCATGACGTCGCCGATGAGCACGATCTGGAGCGGCTGCGAGACGCCCGCGATGAGCGACGCGACTGTGCCGACGCCCATGAGCACGCGATCGGTCGCGTCGGCGAACGAGAAAAGCTGTGCTAGCGACACGAGTCTGGGTTGTGTCTCGGGCTTGGGTTTTGCATCATCCAGTGGATGCTCCTCCGCATTCACTTGCGGCGACTGGAGCGCATAGTAGGGCTTGCTAGTCGCGTCGATTGGATCCATGTCGGACACCAGAGCCACAGCGGCGGCGCCGTCATTTTTGATCGACATGGTGGGTGGCGGTGCGGTTGTCGCTCTCGGATCTGACCGAAAGAATTCACACTGACGACGGTGTGTTGCCGACGCACATACCAGTGTACTGCACTGTGCTCAAGCGCGTTCACTCCGTGGAAAACATGGAAGGTCATTGCGACGCTTGCGCATGTGGCTCCACCACCATCGGCCCACTGTTTAGCAAGATTGAAGCCTGACTAATCTCTCGCCACTTGCTTGGCAAGATTTGTCAGCCTTTTGGCTTGGTAAACACGCAGTGGCTGCTCTTCATGAACGGAAGCGAACCTAAGATGAAGAGATCCACAGAACACCGAACCTAGCAGGCGTTAGTGTCGTAAATGGGCCCCACATCAGCTCATGAGGGCTTAGCTGGTTCATTCTAACAACAGACCAACGTCAGGTGAACTTGTTGCCATTGAAGTTACCTGGATGTCATTCGCATCCGCCACGTCGCACGGCATTTCGATGATCCAATAACACTGGACTGGTCTGTGGAGTGTGAGGTGCATGATGTGATGCCACCGAAATTCTCGCTTCTCGACAGTCTGAACACTATAAACGGGGAGGTGGTCAGTGCGGGGCCATGCAGTGCACACTTACAATGGTACTGCACCGGTACAGATACCAAGATGCACACGCGCAGCGTTCCCACATTCAAGCATTGCCCCCAGCTGGAGCAGCCCCATCGATTGATCAAATCAGTTGTGTCAGGAAATCTTAGGATTATTTTAGGATGTCACAAAAGAGGGGTTTGTCGATGATTGTGACTTAATCATCATCTTCGACGTTGAAGTATCCGCGACCACACCGCTATGTCCAACGAGTGCCACAGCTACAGCAATGGCACGTTGGTGGCGATACCGTATGGCACCACCACGCAAAGACGATGGGTAGTTTGAGCGCGATCTCATCGATTATTTATCGACGCTGGGCAAATCCGCCTTGGATTTCCACAACAAAAATTGCCAAGCGATTTGATATCTCTTTGTCAACCGTGGCACTGAATATTTGGATTGTTGGGTGCCGACATGGACCAATGCCAGAAGGCAAGATAGCTCTGTATAGACGAAAGAGAAGACTCCGCCACAGAGTGATGGAAACTAATGCGTCGTGCTCGCTCGCTCGACGAGCACTGCGAATAAGAGTAGGATTCCGTTCTAGGGTTCCAGAACGGAATCCAGAGAGACCAACAGCAGCGGCGATGGCGACGCGGTTGACGCTGCGACTCGAGTACGGGGCGCCGTTGTTCTTCCGCCACGCTGCCAGGAAGACACTTGCACTCAAACGGGCAACGAAAACGCTGGGGAGATATGTTTGCACACCAAAAACGTCACCAAAACCACCAAAAATTACCAAAATCTGATCCCAAAACTTGTCCAAAAAAACACCAATTATTTTTTCTAGCGCCAAAGGCTGCTTTGCTCAGCTGGAAATGATAGCTTTCGTGCATTGTTGAACCAAGTTTTGCCAAACTAACATCTCTGCGCCCGGTTTCGTGACGAACGTCCACTTCGTTAGGCGAAGGCGCAAGGCATGGCCTCTCCCAGCGAGAAGGAGTGGCTGTCCGATCTCCAGTCCTTCATGATCATATACATGCGGCTTCATCTCACATCTCGACCATCAGACGACCATCAGACTCAAAAGTCGGCCAAGCGGTTCATCCAAGCCTGCAGGATATGGCACGCGCTTAGAGGCTCCTATTGGAGAGTCCTGTCCCATCGATCAAAGCGGATATGACAAGCAACTTGCTTGAAGCAAGCATGATCGTTTGAAAATCGGTCCAAAAAAATCCAGCTGTTTTAGGACTGGATCCTAAGATTTCCCACAATTTTTTCAATGTTTTTTTTCTATACAAAACAACTGGGCAGCAGTTTTGCACAATGGGAAAAGTTAGGCTAAAAATCCTAACAATCCGTCCGAAAGTGAATAATATATCCTAAATTGTTCAGTGAATCGCCAATTTCGAGAGTAATAACCAGTATGCACCAATAGTTTCCTGTAATTACAGATTTGTATTTGTCACAACTAAAAAAAGTGTTGCAAATCTAAAAAATCCGGTCCTTCGTTGAAAAGTTCGCTGGCTGGTTGGCTGCTTCGCGTCACTTCCCTTCCTTCAAGGAGCCCCTTTCGTCTCCATCGCTCCCTCATGGCGACACCGCCACTGCCACCACCACCACCACCGCTGCCACCACTATCCGCCATGATCTCCACGTTGTTACGCGCCACCGCGGCGGACGATGCCTCGGACTCTGGCAACAGTTCCACCACCGCCAGCTCGCTTCCCGCCAGTGGCGGCATCGGCTCCATCTCGGTCACGCCCGCGCCAGAACCATCAGGCACGGACGTGTTGCGCACCAGCGTCACGATCTACTTCCCTCTTCTCTTGCTCGCATGGATTTGCTTTGAGATCGTGCGCCGCCGCCACCGCCACATCTTTGAGCGCGTGAACCACTTCGCCATGCCGCTGCAGGTGTGGGTCGGCGCCTGGATCCCCATGCTCTTCCGCGTCTCGGACAAAGACATTGTGCTTCGCTGTGGACTGGACGCGTGGGTCTTTCTGCGCTTTGTGCGACTAGCGCAGAAGATCGCCGCGCTTGGTGTGGTCTGTTCGTTTGCGCTGTTCCCACTGTTTTTGTCCGGCGCATCGACTGATTTGCCCATGGATTTGGACGACGACGGCGTGCCGCTCCCACAACGCGACATGGACTCGTTTGACCGCCTTTCCATCGCCAACGTGGACAAACACGGCCGCTGGCGGCTTTGGTTTGCCGTCGCGACCGCGTACGCCGTGAGTGTGACCGTGCTGGTGCTGGTCAAGGCCGAGTACAAGGCCTACATGCACTGCCGCCACGAGTTTCTGTCGACGCTCAGTGCGCAGCAGTACAGTATCGTGGTCACCGACTTGCCTCGCCGCTTGAGACGCCCACAGCCGCTGCAGGCGTACTTGGACTTCTTGTTTCCCGGAGCGATCCACAACGTGTACGTCGGCGTGGAGTGTAATGGGTTGGAACACTTGCTGGAAAGGCGCCACAAAGTGCAGACCCGTCTGGACGCCGCCGTCGCGCAGCTCCATGTGGACGAGGTCATCCACAGCAACAGCAGCAGTGGCACCAGCAGCGTCGTCCGCCGTCCGCAGATCACCACGAACCGCCGTTTTCTCTTTGGGCTTTGCGGAAGTGGCACCCAAGTCGATGCGATCGAGCACTACGGCCGCCAATTGGAGCAAATCGACGCGGCGATCCAAGCAGAACGCGCTGCGATCCGCGAACAGCAAAGTGAGCAGCACGCGACCACGCCGCCCAAGCCTGCAAAGCACTGGTACGGCTCGGTGGCCGCCCCTAACGTGCCGACGGCGACGACGCAGCTCCATGGCATCAGTGTCGCCAATGACCACGACGACGTGTTGGACGAGTTGGAACCACCGACCAGCCTGCCCAGGACCTTGCTGACGCGCAACTCGTCGGAAGAGAGCGAGCGCCTTCTGTCGGTGGTCACAGCAGCCACTGCTTCTGCTTCATCACGCCAGAACAGCAACCGCAAGATCAAGCGCACGCTGCCTGACCTCGCCAAGTTCGTGGTGGAAAGCGCGGTGGGCAAGCCCATCGGCCACAAGACGGCGATCATGCGCAGCGCGGCCTTCGTCAGTTTCCGCACGCTGCGCGCCGCACAAGCCGCCCAACAACTTCTTCAAACGGAAAACCCCATGAAACTTCGCGTCCACGCGGCGCCGCATCTCCACGGCATCGTGTGGGAAAACTTTGGGCTCCCCCACCAACTCAAAAGCTCGTGGCATTTGCTGGCCGCGTGTCTCACGTTTGTGATCGTTTGCTTTTGGACCATCCCGACGGCGTTTGTCACGTCGCTCGCCAATGTGCAAAAGCTTCGTGTCGCCTACCCGTCGCTGCAACACCTGATCACGAGCCACCCACTGGTGCAGAGATCACTGGAGCAACTTGCGCCGCTGCTTTTGTCGCTCATGAACGCACTGGCGCATGGCATTTTCAAGTTTTTAGCGACCCGCGAGGGCCACTTGTCGGCCGCCGAGGTGGACGCAAGTGCCTTCACGAAATTGTGCTATTTCCAAATTTTTCAAATGTTTTTTGTGTCCGCAGTGACCGGTTCCATCATTTCCCAAATGATGGCGCTTGTGGACCAACCATCACGTGTGTTCTACTTTCTAGGAAGCTCGATTGCCAGCCAATCGATGCTTTTTGTGACTTATATCATCGTGCAACTGTGTGTGTCGCTGCCCATGCGGTGGCTTCGTGTCGTGCCACTGATCAAAGATTTTCTCCACAAAAAGCTGGCGCCATCGTACGCGCAACTTCCCGAGCGGCAGCCATGGCACTTTGGACTTGTGCCACTCAATTACGAGCCCGATATCGACGCGGCGTTTTCGCTGGCGCGGCAATACCTCATTTTCTTGCTGGTGCTAGTGTTTGCACCGATCGCACCGATCGTTTCGTACGTGGGGTTGCTGTTCTTTTTATGCACCGAAGTCGTCTACCGGCGCCATTATTTTTTTGTGAACGATGCCAAGTGGGCAAAAATCAATTCCACGGGCGCGTTTTGGCCGCCGCTGTTTGCGTTCATCATGGGCGCGCTCGTGATCGCACAGGCCACGTTGATCGGCTTGCTGTCGCTCAAGTCGGCCAGCATGCTGCAGCTGCTGGTCGCGGCGCTGCTGCCGCTGGTGACCGTTGTGTTCGACTGGTCCATCACCACGCAGTGTGGGTACCCACGCGCCGCCAGGTTTTTACCACTGGACAAGTGCTGCGATCTGGATGACGAGCGCAAGGATACTGCGTTTGAGTTTCTTGATGGCGTGTACCAGCAACCAGCGATGGCCAAAGTGCTCACAATGGGCGGCGCGGCCAAGTGAACTTTAAAAATGGTGAAGTAGCGTTGAGGACATACTCAGTCAGTAGTATTAATACCACAGTTGTAGTATCATAATAATACAGTGCGGTATTCTCCACGGCTTGGGCAATCCTGTTTTCACGTCGACGTCACGCAATACTCGTAAGCTTATACATACGTAGTAGTATTCCGAAGCTGCAGTAGGGTATCCTCGAGCTATTCCATCGTCGAAGTATTTTCGTTTGAATTAATTTCATAAATTCAATTGTATTCGCTCCCCCCAGTTGGAAACGCGGAGTATCCATAAGATATGCCCTCCATTTCGAATTTAATTAATTATGTCTGATCCATCCACATCATCCTGTGGTCAATTTCCCTAAATCCGTGAGACAAAGGCGCCTTTTTATTTATTTATTTTGTTTCCCGTCTTATTCGCTGTCGCCGTCGCCGTCGTCGCGCTGCCTCAGAGCATCCACTGTTCTTCTACAGAGCGCCACCAAAATGGACGAGGTGGCCAAGTTCGTGTACGCCAGTGGCGGCGCCGTCAGCGTGGCCGAGCTGCAGCGGTTCTTCACAGAAAACCCACTTGTGGAGAGCGCTTTCTACGCCACCGCGGCGCCCGTGCGGCAGCTCAAGAGCGTCCTCCGCCACCACGGCCACGTCCACGGGCTCTCGTGGCACAAGCCACCGGTCGCATGGACCAGCAACCCAAGCGCAAACTGTGCGCGACCCATTCTCCATACGCTGACCGACGCGCAACGTGACCAGTTTGCTACTGCGAAAGTGGAGCTGATGGTGCCACGTGCGCTGGACGCGATGGAGAAATTGTTACGCGGTACGCGCGACCAGAGACTGAAAGTGGGTGAGTTGGCGGCGTTTTACAGTGCTTTTCCGACGGAAACGCAGTTTATGAAGAGGCACAGCGGCAGTGTGAAGCAGTTTATCCACGAGTACGGGACAGCAGCAATGGCAGCAACAGCAGCGCAGCCAGCACGGTTTGCCACCAGTGACACGGCGCTTTGGCTCGTGGATCCAAGTGATATCAGCTCTGCTGGTACGAGCAGCTGCATAAGCAACAGCAGCAGCAGCAGGGGGACCTCTGGTTCATCGCCAGCGCTGCGTGCTCATCTTGTTGGGGATCCACGTCGTGTGGATGCTGCCGTCCACACAGCCGTGGCTCTGCGTGCTCTCGTGATCACTTGTCGTGTGGTTTTCCGTCTTCGCGTGTACCGATCTCCGTGTTCGCTGTCGTTGTCCAGTGTGCTCATCGAGATCTGCCGCATGAGCCAACAGCAGCCACTTGCGGTCATATGTGGCCCAGGCTCTGGCCAAGTGGAGTTGCCATCGCGTGCGTCTCGCGTGTCTGTCCAGCCCATGCAAAACAACCAGCTCATTAAAAGAGCGGCTCCTATGAGTGTGGAAACAGGGAGCGACATCATCACGACTAAGACCAGCGAGACCAGTCCGACTGCCAGCGACACAACCAGCACCAGTAGCCCGACCGCCAGTAGCAGTAGCAGCAGCAGTGAGGAAATGGAGACACCACCACCACCACCGGAGAAGCAGAAGCTCCTGCAGCCGCAAGAGCCACAGCACGAGCCAACGCAAGTTGTTCGATGCTTTGTGGGTACACCGCTCGTGCGGCCTGGATCGCTGCCATCCTCACCACTCCTCAAGCCCGCCGTGTTGCAGTGGGATGCCTGCACGTTTGCATTGCCCCGGAGTGACCACCACGGCACCACCGCCCTCACCACCACCACTACCACGAGGCAAGCGACAACAGAGCCTTCTCCTACGCCACCAAGTTCCAGCGCTATCGTGGCTCCTTGTGATGATCCACCACCAAAGGTGCTGTCTCGCCGAACAACTACAGTCACGACTGGCCAGACCCGCGCCGTTGTCCACAGAGCCGTGGCGCTACGCGCGCTCATCATCGCCTGTCGAGTGGTTTTCCGTCTCCGCGTGTTCCGACCGCCATGTTCGCTGTCGTTGTTGGCCGTGTTCACGGAGATCTGTCGGGTCAGCCAACGGCCTTGCCCACGTCTACCATTGGCGACAGCAAAACGACTGCAAGGATCCAGTAGCCCATCGGCTTCTCCAGAGAACATGGTTTCGTATCCACACCAAGTCGCTGCCACCGCCGTCGTACCGTGTTCCTCTTCAACATCCTCCGTCTCTGTTCAGTCGTCGCCAATGTCCCAGCAGGCGTCACCACAAATACTATCGCCCCTTTCTTTATCACCTCCCCAGTCCCGGTCGCGATTACCATCCCGGCACCAGCCGCCATCGTCACCATCATCACCACCATCGCCGTTCCAGCACCAACCGCAGTCGCCGTCGCCGCCCCAGCGGCCATCGTCGCCGCCCCAGCGGCCATCGTCGCAGTCCCAGGCGCAGCCCCAGTCCCCGTTCCAGTCCAAGTCGCCTCTACCGTCGCTGTATCGCACGTACCGGGAATGGATCGCCCAGCTGGAAGGTGACACCACCGTCGATGAGCCTCCGTCAAAACCCAAGCCAGAAACGGAGGCTACTGACGAGGACGCTGAGGACGACGACGCCGCCGAGCAAGAGGAGAGCGGCTGGGCGGATATGATGGCGAGCAATCTGAAACAGTTCGTCCGGAAAGCAGCCGCAGCGGTCGTGAATCGTAGGAACGATCAAGATGATGGAGAACGCTCCACTGTAGATGGTCTGGACGATGGCAACGATGACGACGATACAAAGAGTGTCAACTCGGTCGGTAGTGATTGCAGTGGGACCTCTTTTGGCTCGGACGGATCCGAGAAGACAGCAAGCAAGAAATGGAAGCACAAGCGCAACGAAAAAAGAGCGCGCGCGTGGTGTTTGAAAAATTCGGTGAATAGCAAAGCCATGGGCATCGCGCAGGCCACTGCAAAGGAGCTATTGTCCACATTGTCACGCGCCAAGGCCTGGTCGCATGGGGCCGTGCGCACCGACACTGCCACAAATGCAGCCGTCACCGATGAGCAGCTGAGACGGCTACTCACGGCGGGCTTTTTCCTCAACGCCGCCGTGAACAAACCGGTCTCGCCGTCCCTTCCACGTCGAGGCGGGCCACAATACTATGCGTTGTACTCGGATGTGCTTGGGTCGCTTTTCATGGGCTCGGCGCTCCATCTGATGGAAAAGAAACGAGATCCGTTGCCTTCCTGGATTCTATTTGACAGCATCCTGCGGCTAAACGCCACGACGTTGCTTTCGTTGGCGACGCCCATTGAGGAGACGTGGATCAAGGACGAGTCTCCTGCGTTTTACGAAGTGTGTACCGCGAACCGAGCCAAACTGCCAGTGCTCACGTTTGAATACGAGCAGCTGTCGTTCGCGGTGCTGCGGAATCTCTTTGGCAAGTCGTTCCACCAAGTGAATCGATGGGAATCACAACTGAAGTGTACGTTGAGCATTGATAACGAAGTCGGCACATTGACGGTCTTTTGTGCACCAGTCCACGAGGCCCACATTCGAAGCACATTCGAAAGCAAGTTTGCTACGCTGCAGAAACGACTGGCGAACGAAGCCAACGAAGAAGTGTACATGGGCACCACGCGAGCAGTCATTGGCCACGGGTTCCAAGCGCAGGCGTTACTGTTTGACAAGGATTTTGTGGCCATAACCGTGCGCAACTTGCCCAACATCAGTGACCACGAGTTTGAGCAGCGGCTTGTCCAGTGGACGCGCCAAGCGGGCTGCTCGGTGGATGCGATTCGGTGCGCGGACTTGCTGCGCAACAGCACGAGCAGCAAGTCGACGATGTCGGCGACCATCAAGTTCGTGACAAAAGAGGCCGCCCATCAAGTGTACGAGTGCATGCGCGGCGACAGCAGCGGTGGGGCAGCTGGCAGCGCGCTCAGCGTCACTCCGCTACGCATCATGGGCGACCAGTCGTCGGCGGCCGCGATCCGCGCTGATTTTGCGGGCCGCATCAAGCTCACATGGGCCGATGGAGAGGCCACAGGCGGCGCGCATGTGTTTTTCCGATCACCTCTGGATGCCAATGAGTTTGTGCGCAACGCGACAACGGTGCTTGCCTCACCCACGCGTATCCAGGTGTTTGCGTTGGGCCAACTCGCCGCCGACCAAGCCGTCGTCGCTGCCGCCGCCACAGATGTTTCTCTTGCTGCTCCTGCTCCCATCAGTCGAGGGCGAGGCGGTGCCAAGTCGCCACCAAAATGGGCAAAGTCGCAAGGGCCACCAGCGGTGCCACAGTCACCGATCACAAAAGAGCTCACTGGAGATGGGTCAGCGTATCAAGTGGTTTTTGACACGGCCAAAATCACGCAACTGCCACTTGAGCAGCAAGCGCGGTTGCGGTTTGGCGTCCACATCAAATGCGGACTCCCACCGTCGATGGATGAACACCAGCTGCTGGAAACCATTCGGCGAACGACTGCGAACGTCGCCCACGCGAGGATCTTGCGCAAGCCAGCGACAGCTTCTGTTATCAACACGAACGAGTCCGAATTGGAAAGACGGTTCGCGCGGATGATGCCACTGGTCACGTGTTTGGACGATACGTCTGTGTACACTGATTTTGTCGATGAAAAGGCTCGTCGAGCTGGTGTGGTTGTGTTTTGCCGCGATATGCGGAGTCTGAATGAAACGTATCAAATGGCGCGTGGTAGCCCACTGTGGGAGGAACTAGAAAGGCCCCACGGCCAGCCCATCCGCATGGAGCTGGAGAATTCGTACACGACGTCGATCCACAGTGATATCCATCGCTGCTTCCGTGAGCAAATCGCGTTGATTCTCACGTACGCGCGTGCAAAAGGAGCCATGTACCAAGAGTCCCAGCCAAGTGCTCTCGCCGCGACGGCGCCAGCGTCCAAGAACATGGTCACGCTCAAGTTCTTGGGTGACATGGCGGCGTTGCAGCGTGTCAAGGCCAAGCTGGACGACGTGCTGAGCTGTGAGAAAGTTTCCACGCCTGATATTATGTTGCTCTTCAGCGTCACCGGCCGCTACAAGGCGCAAGAATGGATCGCCAAGCATATGGACGCAGACAACCTCACGTCGCGGTATTTTGTCCGTTGGATCAACACGAAGCATGAGTTCTGGGTCTACGGCGACGCGCCAAGCCGCCAAGACGCCGTACAGAAATTACTGGAACTTGCGCGCCAGATCAAAGAACTGGACGTGCTGGACAAAGTGGTGCGGCTCAATAAATACAAAAACCCAAAGGCACCACCCATCAAGCAGTGGCTGGCCAAGTGTCCGGCGGCGCAAGAGCTGTTTGCGTACTGGACCCAGTCCACCACGCGACTTCTCGTGTCTGGCTCGCAGACCCAAGTGCAGGCCGTGCTGGAAGCGCTTGATAAAGAAGGGCTTCTCTTCAAAGAACGGAAGACAAAGGTCAAAGATGGTGCCAAGCCGATCTGTGCCGTTTGTGGGTTCACAGTCGATGATCCATTCATGCTGGCAACGATTTGCAACCACGCGTATTGCATCGACTGTGTGCAGCCGATGGCCCAGCCCATGACGTGCTCTTTGCCACTGGTGTGTCCCGCGCTGGGCTGTGGCCAAACGTTGCATGTGGATGACGTCGCCAAGCTCGTGAACGGTGCCAACGCCCTCAGTGGGCTTGTAGAAATGGCCGTGTTTGACTTTGTCGCGAAGCACCAAGACCGTGCGTTTGTTTGTCTCAAGCCAGGTTGCAACCAGATCCTCAGTGCTGCCAGTATCACAGGCGAAAGCGACGCTGCTGTGGGGGGCCGGTCCATCTACTGCGACCAATGCAATGCCGATTACTGTGTGGGCTGCTCCGCGGTAGCCGCTGGAAGAGCGGTTCCTCGCCACGCCAAGCTGACTTGTGAGGCTTTCCGAGCGCGTCAAGTGTCCCCACAAATCGCGGTTCACTTGAAGTTCATTCAAGAACAGATTCTCAACGCGTCGTGTCCCAACTGCCACGCGGTGTTTCTGGATTTCACCGGCTGCACCAGTGTCCAGTGTGGCAATGCGACTTGTGGCCAGTTTTTCTGTGCCAATTGTCTCGTGTTCAGCTCCAAGTCGTCCTCGGACACCCACAACCACGTCGCGCGATGCGAAAGTAATCCAAGTGTGGCCCATGGTGGATTGAAAAACTATTTTGTGGACACGGCGGAGCTGGACGCCGTCCACCGCTTGTTGCGTTGCCAAAAGTTAGCGACGTACTTCACGGAAACGCTCAAGGACGACGCCGTCAGGTACATGGTGTACAAGCGATTGGCCAAGGATCTTCAAGACCTTGGCGTGGACATCCCGGAGACTTTGAAAGGCTCGAAAGAAGGAAGCAGAGACGCCTGCTTTGTCTTTGGTGATGACGACGACGAAGATGTGGAACAGGAGACGCCAGCGGATAGAACAATCCGCGACCACATCCACCACGTGCGAGAGCACTTGTTCAACTTGAAGTGTCCCAAGTGCCAACTTGTGTTTGTGGACTTTGATTTTGACTCGTGTGCGGCGCTGACCTGTGCGAACCCGATTTGTGCCGGTGGCTTTTGCGCGTACTGTCTCGCGGACTGCGGTGCGGACGCGCACAAACATGTGAGTGGGTGCGCAAAGAACCCAAACCGGCCGTATTATTACATCACCGAAGAAGAATTCCGTCGCGTCCACAAGGAGCGACGCGAGGCACTCGTGGGTTCCTACTTGCGCGACGTCGTCAAGGCGAACGATGGGCTGGAGCTCGCACAGCGGGTTCGTGAAGCACTCGCTGAAGACTTTCGCAGCATCGGACTCGAAATCGGTCCAATCCAGTGAGCGCGACATGAATGCATCCAGAGGTCAGGAGGAACACTGACGGGAGAATTTGTTTTTCACATTTATTAATTCATTATTCATACAATATTCTGCAATATATTTCAATATATTCCACAATGGGGTGTCTTTGCAATGTTTGCAAAAAAAAAAAAAAAAATAGTCACTGGCTCTATAATTACGAACGCATCGTCGGTGGACACCGTTGACTGGACAAGTTGACTGTGAGTGCTTGAGACTGCTGTCGCGGCCAGAATTTTTGCGTTTTCAGGCGGGCGGGCCGCGGCTGCGTGTGACGAGTACCCGATCTTATTCTTGGTTGCTTCTTTCTCAAATAGATCTCGTGGATTCTCATCCTCCTCATCTGACCGATGAGCTGAGGGAGATCGAGATAGATCAGCCAGTCTACGTGCTGCATCTGCGTCCTCATAGGTCGCAGGCGCCCCAACTGGGACGGATTTTCGATGGTTATTTGTGCTTTCGATCCCAAGCAACCACAAGACCAGAAGCAAGTGACCAAAGGCGACAGAGACACCATGACCACAAGCGCTGCCGCGGACGAATGGGGCACCGTGACGCACTACCATGACGACGGTGGATACGGGTTTGTGAGCCCCATGGTGCCAGGCACACGCCACGTTCAGAAAGACACCAAGATCTACTTCCACATTACGACTTGTGACATCCAGACTCCGGCGCCCAGCGAAGGCGAGCGAGTCCGCTTTTTGCAGAGCGGTCCGTCTACACGACCACAAGTGGTCATGATGCAGCGGCCAGCTATCACAGACAAGTGGAAGGCGAGCATCCAGGTGGAAGCACCAGCGACCGTGTGTGTTGGTGACTCAAGTCACGTCCGCGACAAAGCCACTTCGGTGCGACGGGAAGAGCCAACGAGCCGACCAAGTCCTCCGAAGAGAGAAACCAGAGGTGTGAATGAGAAACAACGCAAAGAGCGCCACAAGGACGCGCCGCTGCACGTTGACCCCGCTGCCGTCAGAGCAGCGATAAAGACCCATCAAGAAAATAGAAACCTGCTTGCGGATCTGACGTCATTCTACCAAGGCGGCGCGCGGCCACGGTACGTGTACGTCGACTTGGACAACATCTGGGTCAGCTTCGTTCGCGCTCAGCACATGGTGGACCGATTCCCAGGCGCCAAGACGACTCGAGACTTGCTGCTCAATCTCGAAGGA